>APFE030497213.1:64815-97302 GCA_000404065.3 Pinus taeda | reverse complement strand
CGCTTCTCCATAATTAATTTCAAGAAATAATTTTATAATTAAAATAACATACAATAAATTAAATATTTATTTACCTATTCGAGGATATCACACTCATACAATGAATCCCATAATCAAATAATCAAATAGAGTTAGGGAAAAACGTTAAAAATCAAATAGAAATTGAATCCCATAATCAAGTTAAAAATCAAATAGAAATTGAATCCCATAATCAAGTAGAGTTAGGGAAAAACGTTAAAATCAAATAGAAATAAAGTCAACAAAGTTCACTAAATCACTAGTTAGTAGTTGCAGAAATTTAATTGAAATCGAATTTTCCATATCAAGATCAAATGCAAAAATAAAACAAACACAACACCATTAGATTTTGACACAACACGCTAGCCGCTCGACTAACAGGAGAGGACACACACGTTATGAAATAGCAATGATGTGACAGGTGGGTTGCATGCACTCCCCAAATGCTTGCCCCACGTCCTTTCCTACGCTCGATGTCTTTATATCTGTAATAAATGACGTATATAATGGAGGTTCATATAAAAAACTATTTTTAATATAAAAGTTAGTAATTTTATTTCTTTCTGATGTTTACATCATATATGATTCCTGAAATAAATAATTATAAAAATCAAACATACCATTTTTTATGATCTCAATTAGTTAATAATTGATTATTTTCCTAAACAAGCTTAATTTTTATCATATATTAGGTCATATTGAATATAGAATAGTTTTTTTTAATTGTAAATAAATTTTTTAGGTCATATTGAATATAGAATAGTTTTCATTTTAATTGCAAATGAAAATTTAAAATAACTAGAATGTCATATTTTTCGTCTTCTGAAAATAACTGCTTTCAATCCATTATTATAAAAAAATTACATATCTAAATACAAAGAAATTATTATAAAAAAATTACATATATAAATACAAAGAAATTTAACCATTTCTAAAATATTCAAAACCTAAAATCGAGGGTATTGAAAAATAATCACTGTTATCGAATTTACATTAACATAAATTTAAAATTCCAACCTTCTTCGAGTGATCAACTTGTGCATTATGTTTCCTCTTACTGTCGTCGTCCCATCTTCGATGAAACGAAAAGTCCTGCATGATATCATTCAACTATTCACTCATTAGATTTGTATATTTGATACTTGGTGTAACTATCGTTAAAGAAGCAAAACAATCCACAGCGCATGTAAAATATTATCCAAGATTTTTTCAAGCACCGTTATGATAGTATAATTGTCCTGCGCAGCACCCATATGAATTGATGTCAACTAGCTTCTTTGCCGAAAGCACGAGAAATGGTGCACAAATCAAAAAAGGGCTTCATTCATTTGTGCTTGAGGGAGGCCATTCGCTTATGGCAGGGACTACCGGCTGCATGCAGCACATGTTTAGTGAAGTGAACTTTATCATTGGACTCGATGGATTTACTAACCTAAGTAGATAATAACCAAGTTAGTGAAGGATAATATAGGCTTGGAAAATATAACTTTTTAAGTAAGATATTTGTTTGTTGTTTTGTTTTTCATTTATATATATATATATATATATATATATAGATATTAAAAGAGAATATAAAAGAGGAAAATTATCTTATTGGAAAAAGAGTTTTTATTGAACAAGAAAGATTAGGGTTTTGCAAAAGTCCATTCATCTGCAAGGTTTTGGGTATGTCGAGCATGACAATGTTTTGGGCTCATATGTCGCAATTTTTAGTTTCATTCCACAAGAAATGGGTGAAACGGTTCTGTGCAAGGTAGCAAAAGATACATCTTCCAAAGAAGTGTGGAAGATTTTGGAAGCATAATTTGGTGCAAGGGGGAGTGACATGCAGTAGCAAGATGTGTCACAATTTGTTGAGTCAGTCGTAGATATGAGAGTAGATAAACAAGAATTTGAGAGAAGAATAGAGCTTGGAGAATCCCACTCAAAAGTGGATGATGGTTGGCAAGACCATAAAATTGAAACCCATTATGCAAGCATGCATATGGATGAGGAAGATGCAACAGTGATTGCAGAGAGAGACGTAGAAGCCTCTATGTGTGAAACAGAGCAAGAGCATATAAATTATTAAGGACTCCACTGCAATGTGAATGGTGTAGATGATGGTGAATCCCACTATGATGAGACATATGTGGATGAGGAATGCAATTTCATATGTGAATTGGTGAATCTAGCTGCAAATGATGAATTTGGTAAAGTTGAAATTGCCAATGAAATGGACAATGAGCACATGCATGCTGGAATATCCCACAACAGAGTGGATGAAAATTATGTTGATGTTAAATTTGATGAAGAACCATTAACATAGATGAGTGGTTGCATATGATGCAACAAAATAATGTTATTGATATGTTATTATTTGGTAAGAGAAACCCACTTGTGTTTGGAAGCCATGTGGAAGACAACATGTTTGCAACAACTTATGCTTGATGACATTTATTGACAAGGAGCAAGAAAAAGAATTCTTCCCTCATGGTATACATTTTGAGGACATGATCCACCCTATGTGTCGCTACACTTGGTCCACATAAGAGGGAGAGGATGACCTTTAGCAAAGATGATGGAAACTAGTGTGAAGGCCCTCGAGAAGATATTAATGAGGACAATGGTGTTGAAATTGGATCTGAAAGGGCATATAAATCAAATTCAGATGGACCCACAAGTTAACCCAACGACCATATTCCTTCACTTGGTGACAATTGAATGAGATCTTTGGGACATGGAAGATGGAGAAATCGATGAGGTAACAATCTCAAATAATAGGCATATTGAAACGAAGGTCTCCTCTTATTTCACCAATGACATTTTCCATCTTTGAAACTTAAAAATGGTTGAAACTTGATGTTATGAGGGTTCAAAAATCCTGTGGTTATATGATTAAAAATATAAAGGGCATACAAAGTAGGAAACAAACGCATAATCAAACCCTGAGCATGGTATCACTGTTAGAAAATATATTTGACATTTGAAGCACTAGATAGACATGATTCTTCAAGGAGAACATCTACACAACAAAGTACCACAAGGTGTACATGTTTAAAACCCCAAACATCATCTACTGTGGGCCACATTATTGTTGTTGTTTCCTCCTCGTAGGTGCAATGACTTGCTTTCCTCTTTTAGGTGATGCCATGATTCTTAATAAGATTAATGAATACCACTCCTTTCAGAATTCTCAGACTGACTCATAGTTTGAAATTGTTGTAAACCTTGAAAAAACAATCAATGGGGTTTTGGGCAAAATTAGGAAAACTGAAAAACAATAAATGGGGTTTCGGGAAAAAGAGGAAAAATAAACTTAGAAGGAAGCGTGGAATTGTTGTCCAAGTGTGAGTCGAAAGTTAAGATAGATTTTTTGTACTTTCCACCTATCGCAAAATCTTGCTCAAATTTATTGTTCTTGGAAATATCACTCAAATTTAACGTGTTTGGAGGGATTATATTTTCCCTAATTTAATAATAATATGATGCATTTATGTTGTCATTAAAATTAAAATGGTGTAAAATATATTTTATCTATTAACAATAGTCTCGGTGTAAAGTTTTATTTATTAATTTTGAAACATGTAATATTACAATTTGATTTTCATTTTCAATTTAAATTTTAATAAAAATTAAATCCGATGCAAATTGATTAATTTGTATTTCTTCAATAATGGGAAACCCTATTATAACTCAGTTTTCAAACCAGAAGTGAAGACATCCATATTTAGCTACTATCTACGAATGCATCCTAAATCACCATTGTTATTCAAGGAAAGCCACATCACGTGGAATGACCCGTTGGTGGTCTATAAAGGGGCAGTCTTTCATGCTTACGACATGCCTTTGTGTCTTCACCCATTAACATGTTTCCTTATGTTCAATGAAGATGAGCTATTACCCAAGAAGAAGTAGTTTTAGGGCATACCCAAGGCCTATTCGATTAATTTATATTTCAAAGAATATATTGAAATTAATACTTCAAAAAAATTATTTATCGAATTCTATATTAATATGAGTTGTATTTAGTTCAACATTGGCTAGCCTTACATTGATGAAATCAACCCATGATTCTCTTGCTATTTCCTTTTCAAGTAATGTTTTCCTAGTTCCATAAGGGTCATGCACCAAAACACCGAAGGACTAAGGAACTTGCTCTGCCCAAACAAATTAAGCCTCTATAACAGAAGAATAATCAACTCATAAAGTTCCTATTTAACATATTCTAACCCTCCAATTGAGTCAAAGGTTACATCAATATCATCTATATTTATAACATCACAATCTATCACAACATGTAAGAGAAAGGAATCACAATCCAAAAAAACCACTACACAATAATTAAAATGACTAACATAAATGACTAATTTGTATTATTGTAGTGCTTTTTAAGTAGTCATATTTTTGTTACGAAACTAAATTAGTCATTCGGGTTAGTCATTTTTAATTGCATTACTTATTATTTAGTTGTATATTTTAACCTGAGGCTAAATTAGTCATTTATGCTAGTCGTTTTGAGTTTGGTCACTTAAGATTGCTCATTTTTGGTAGTATTTCACTTGGAAAAGTTGTGGTGACTAACGTTTTTAGTCCCCGAGTCGCTAATTTCATCATTTTATACTAATGACGGTTAAGAATCTTGTCATATTATTATAAAATATTTTGGTTGTGAAATAAGTTATGGTTTTTCGACTTGTAGTATTTATTAACCATGGAATTGTACCATGGTATTGTAACAAAGCCTATTCACAAGTTAATAACAAAATCAAAATATAACAAATTGAATTTTATTATTTTTATTAATTTAACTTTTGTTATTTAGCTAAGTCATATTTAAATGTTACCTCATACTAATATCACTTTTAACTTCTCTTCCCTTCAATTTAGCGTAGTAGAAAAAAAAACAAAATTCTTATTAAAAAAAAAATCAATAATCCATTACAATTTATATATTATTAATGAATATATAATATTTCTTTTCTTTTTTCCATTATAAATATTTCCTTTATTTTTCATTTCCGGTTTAGTGTTGGGTTCAAATAAAATATTCACAAATTACAACATCAGTATTAACATATTAAAACATCATGTGGTAGCACTACATTTTTCTCTGCCTTCTTGATATCTACATGGAAACGTCAGAAGAAAGAAGACCATCAATGTGATCTATGGATTTCATGGGATTCAAACCCCAAATGGAGTTTGGACGGGAAACACCTTAGGAGAGAATCAACGATTAGATAGAGGAAGGGAAACGTTTTTCTTTGGCTTGTTGATATCTACATGGAAATGCGAGAAGAAGGAAGACAATCAACGTGATCTATGGATTTAAAGGGATTCGAACCCCAAATGGAGTTTGGATGTGAAACACCTTAGAAGGAAGGGCAAGGTCATTGGGCGTGGATATTTTTTCCATTTGTACATGGGTATGAATTTGGACTCAGGAGAGTTTTTCCTTTTTACTAAAGATGAATTTTGTCCTTATGGGTAAAGAATTTTGAGGGTTTATATGATAAAAGAATAAATTTCATCTAGAGTTGAGGGTTTAATGATTATGATAATGCAGATCTTGATTTCGGCCAACAATTCATCAAAAGACAATCCACAAGTAAGCATTTTATATGTCCTTATTGTACAAAGGATTTAATGATTATGATAATGTAGATCTTGATTGCGGACAACAATTCATTAAAAGACAATGGACAAATAATATTTTTTCATGTGTTTATTGTATAGATGAGTTCACTCCTCCCTAACTTTTCGAAGGTCATAATGCATGAAATTTTATTTTTTATTTTCACCCTTTTTTTAGTGGTTTATTATTTGTGTAATGGACACTACCATGACCAAATTCAAAGGGATAGAGTGATGAAATTAAATTTATTTTAATCGTGAACATAAAATCTTTATTGTTTCATCCTTAGATTTTGATCTCAATGGCTACAATTTTAAACCATGTTACTATATTTTAAGTAGAATATACTTAGATACATTAAACCTTAAAAATATTGAAATCTTAGGTTAATTTTAGCTAAAAATAAGGAACCTAAATGGCTTTTGCAACTTAGACTCAATGCTTATAGACAATGATTAAAAATGGAAGAACCAAAATGGTCTGATAAATTTTACCAACCCATCAATTTCCAAGGCCTTTACTATTATTCTGAACCTAAATAGAGAGAGTAGAAGAAGAAGAGGAGCTTGGATGAGGTGGACCCTCACCTGCTTGATACTTTTGAAAATATGGGCATGCCTTTGACTAGAAGAAGATATTGACCAACATTGTTGTAGATGTTGTTTTTGAGAGTGTTTTCATTGCTACCATGCATAGGTAGACTCTATAGGTAGTTGAGGTTATCTTTTGTTAGCTATAAAAGATAATTTGGGAGTATCTTAATCTAGTTAGGAATTAGCTTGGTAGGGTTATTCCTCGTGTTGATAACTATTATGTTGCATTGTATTTTTTTTTTTTATTTTAGCGATAGCTCCTTCTATTAAATCTCTAAGCACACTTTGTCACCCATCGAAATATCCACTTACTTTAGGATGAATGAGATGGAGACCAGGTAGTTTGAGAGAACTCTTATTTTTTTAGGTGAGAGGAGTTTTGTGACATATATTGAAGGATGCACTGCACCATTTTATGACACCAATCATCTCCATGCTGCAGTAGTGGATCTCTATTGCACCGAGGGAGACACGATAAAGTATTCCACTATAAATAATTGGTATGTCAGGGACAAGGAATGCATACATGGGATTTATAATTTTATTACGAAAAGAGGTTTGTGTGATGGAGAAAAATCAATGATTTCGCGGATCTGAGTACAGACTAGTTCAACAATCACCTAGAAATACTCAAGCATTGTTTTGAAAGTCGATGATGCAATTGTAGAGTTCTATTCTGTTGCCTTGAAAAATAATTATCAATAAAGGGGACATAGATGATCCATATAGGGAATATTTGCAGGAGTAGGATTGTTTCTAAAATTATATCTATATGTAAGTAAATGAACTACTACAGAGGATTAGTTCAGGTGTAACCAAATTCTCATAATGCAAGGAATTTTTCACAGTGTGATTCAATGTTCATCAGTGACTATGAAATTGCAAATACTTATCATTACATTAAGGTACAATTTGAGTTGCATTATAAAGTCTCAATTTTCATTTATTGATAGCCCTTCTTGTGTCCTTGTCTCTCCTAATTTCATTGTGGTAGGATTGGAATGGGTTAAAAAATAAAGCATATCATTGAGTAAAATAGACACCCACATGTCACTACATGTCATTGTGTATTCTCTTTGTTTTTTATATAATTAGAAGTGAGAAATATGATGTGTGCACAACTAAAAATCCTAGCAGGCATGATGAATCTAGTCTTAGCATGGAAATAAAAACCAAGAATCATAAAATATCAATAAATTTGTGACACAGAGTAAAAAAACACAATAAAAGATTATATGCCAACATTGTCAATTTAGTGCAGGATAATACTAATATTTCATAATTTTCAGAGATGGTGGATGTCATGAAGGTTCCCTCAATAAAAGTTTCTAACTTGAAGATAACATGGGGTAATTAAAACAATTTTGAAAATCACTAGAAACACCACCTCTGTTTATTTTAAATAGGCTAAATTTAGGTAATTAAAATAAGTTTGAAAATAACTGTAAACACCACCCCCACATCATTTTATTTCCAGTTGTACAAGATAATATTTAATAATATTATGAGCACTTCCATTTAAATTGAACGTACACAAAATAGAAAACAAGGTTGATTCTTTTAAAAGATATATCCATAATTAAATATAAGATATGACAAGGATGGCTCATAATTTTAAAGGCTAAATCCATCACCAACTATAACATAAGAGTTAATGATTAAGGATGGCTCATAATTTTAAAGGCTATATCCATCACCAACTATAAGATAAGATTTAATGAGATGAGAAAATGTTTGTCTTGATATAACATGTAAATGCCATATTACTTATAACTCATGCATATTGTATTTTATTGTGCATATGTTAATTGTATAACTTCAATCTCAGTAAATTTTTACATTTAAATTGTCAAATATGTAGATGTTACATTACACTAACTTAAATTTGCACACAAATAAAATATCAGAAATATGGCAAGGGAATGAGTAAGAATTTTCACACTGGCTTAAAATTCCCCCTTGGTTGGTGAATAACCAATTACACGCTATTTCCGGCGGAGTATTAGCTTATTAACCCAAGATAAAAAAAATGTTAGTCTCTTAAATGATTGAAAAAGGATATTTAGAATGTTATATAGATGTTACATTTCATGTAGCTATATCTACCCTTACGTAATTATAATATTCCAACTCCATTTTCTTATATAGAATTTACATTTTACATAGTTATATCTACCCTCGCATAACTATAATATTCCAACTCCATTTTTTTTACAGTTTTCAACATTTTGAAGATTGGTCTATTTTCGTGTGATTATGTAATTAAATAGTTGATATTGTTCAAGGCATCTCATATTTGCAACATTTTGAATTCTTAAGTGGGATCTTGGGTAGGTTTTTGTTACTACGATATATGATGTTTTAAGTAAATGGTGTTTTATAATTAACCCAAGAGAATTTAGGAACAACCTTGAATTGTATGATTGTTTGCATTATACATCTAATATTGGCAACCTTAATAGTTGATGTTGAGCATGAAGAAAGTACCTCAAAAATTGGCGAATATCAGTTATTCTATTTGAAGAGGGGATAGATCCAGAGAAGGCAACGACAACTATCATAAATGGCTTTTGTTGGGTTGTATTAGTGAAATCCCACTAGAATTTGCTACTAAAGTAAATCAATTGGTGAATTTGAAGCTTGAAGGTAGTGTTGAATAGGTGTTACAAGGTATCTCTATAACACTATCTATATACATGATTCTAATTCCATGAGATGCTATCTCAATAACACTAGTGTCCAATGACAGGTTCTAGATGTAGATAGCTTTCTCATGTCCTACAGGTAAATCATATCATTATATTTCTATGAAATATTAGAATGTGTTCAAATTTTGTCTCAGATAAGGAAATATGTAGGTACACTTGAATTTATCTATGTTGTAATAAGATCAATAATAAATTTGTCATTGCAAATAATTTGGATCTACCATGTAAGTTTACTTTACTACATCAAATTCTTGATTTGTTAGATCCCAACTAGTTAGGGTTGAATTTGGTTTTGTTGTAATGAGATTAAGATTAAAGTTGTCATTTTAATCACTAAAATATACCATGTAAGATTTATTCACTAAATGAAATTGTTTATTTGTTAGAGCCTAATTTATTAGGATTAGGAAGAGTCCTCTTTCATGACAATACTTATGAATTCTTTATTCTTTCTCAAAGAATTACATATTACAAAAAGGTGGAAAATATATGAGATGTGGCTAAATGGTTTCTATTTTAAAATGTCTGGATGGAATATAAAATAATTTTCAGTTGCTTTCAAATATTTTGGAGCACCCACTAAAGTGATTCATTTTCCTCCTAGCTAATTCCATTTTTACCATCCTAATCTTTTTAGAAGTCCTCCAAAGTGATCCCTTAACTATCTTGGAGGGAAATTGATTAATTGATTGGAACCCATAGATTACAGTTTGATTAGGAGCAAGGGATGAGAAAGCATCCTATTCTTCAATATATTTCACAAGTTAAAATAATATGAATGATTCCTTTTGGTTTAATTGATACAACAATCACTCAAGAATTTGTTAGGATTTTGAGACCTTTTTTAATGATTTTTTTCTAAGAGATATGTTATCAATTAAATAAATTAAAGAAAATGTGAAAATGATGCAATGAAAGGATTTTCTATTTTAGTGCATAAGAATGCTTTGCTAATGTGAAGGGCTTGGTATTTTCTTGACGCAATATTAGTCACATTTGAATTCCTAGCATTTCTTTTAATTTAATTTTTGTTGTGTTTATATTGTTATCCTTCAGGTTGGTGATCTACTATCTATGTAATAGGAATTATTAACTACTAAGCACTCTCAGAGGTGATATTTATGGATGACTAACTTTAAATGTCCCTACTTGACACTTTAGTATTACATGATCACGCAAAGCAATTATTAATCAATATTAAAGGGAAGATGATTAACATGTAGTGTTTCTTGCATTGTCATATAATTACTGCATTTTGGCCCCCAATAATATATCTGAGTCTACTTTTTGGTTGTTTCTTGTGGAGCTTCCTGTTGGCTTAGAAAAACATCGAGGATAAATGTCCATTGCATAGCCATTGGAAATCATTAAAGAGGAATTCACCAAAAGAGTAGAGGACATGGGACCAATTGGTACATTAATGAGTGGATAAATGCTACAGAAAAACTGAGGCACCATAATTTCTTGTGTATTTAAATTCACTAGAAATTAACTAGTCAAAAAAGTACCCTTTTTTCCTAATATTTTCAGGTATACAAAAATAATAAAACCTTAATCTCACACTAATTATTCAAACTAATAATTATCTCATGGTCATAATTTAAAATTAAATAGTATAATATGATTGTTTGCATTATACATCTAATATTGGCAACCTTAATAGTTGATGTTGAGCATGAAGAAAGTACCTCAAAAATTGGCGAATATCAGTTATTCTATTTGAAGAGGGGATAGATCCAGAGAAGGCAACGACAACTATCATAAATGGCTTTTGTTGGGTTGTATTAATGAAATCCCACTAGAATTTGCTACTAAAGTAAATCAATTGGTGAATTTGAAGCTTGAAGGTAGTGTTGAATAGGTGTTACAAGGTATCTCTATAACACTATCTATATACATGATTCTAATTCCATGAGATGCTATCTCAATAACACTAGTGTCCAATGACAGGTTCTAGATGTAGATAGCTTTCTCATGTCCTACAGGTAAATCATATCATTATATTTCTATGAAATATTAGAATGTGTTCAAATTTTGTCTCAGATAAGGAAATATGTAGGTACACTTGAATTTATCTATGTTGTAATAAGATCAATAATAAATTTGTCATTGCAAATAATTTGGATCTACCATGTAAGTTTACTTTACTACATCAAATTCTTGATTTGTTAGATCCCAACTAGTTAGGGTTGAATTTGGTTTTGTTGTAATGAGATTAAGATTAAAGTTGTCATTTTAATCACTAAAATATACCATGTAAGATTTATTCACTAAAGGAAATTGTTTATTTGTTAGAGCCTAATTTATTAGGATTAGGAAGAGTCCTCTTTCATGACAATACTTATGAATTCTTTATTCTTTCTCAAAGAATTACATATTACAAAAAGGTGGAAAATATATGAGATGTGGCTAAATGGTTTCTATTTTAAAATGTCTGGATGGAATATAAAATAATTTTTAGTTGCTTTCAAATATTTTGGAGCACCCACTAAAGTGATTCATTTTCCTCCTAGCTAATTCCATTTTTACCATCCTAATTTTTTTAGAAGTCCTCCAAAGTGATCCCTTAACTATCTTGGAGGGAAATTGATTAATTGATTGGAACCCACAGATTACAGTTTGATTAGGAGCAAGGGATGAGAAAGCATCCTATTCTTCAATATATTTCACAAGTTAAAATAATATGAATGATTCCTTTTGGTTTAATTGATACAACAATCACTCAAGAATTTGTTAGGATTTTGAGACCTTTTTTAATGATATTTTTCTAAGAGATATGTTATCAATTAAATAAATTAAAGAAAATGTGAAAATGATGCAATGAAAGGATTTTCTATTTTAGTGCATAAGAATGCCTTGCTAATGTGAAGGGCTTGGTATTTTCTTGACTCAATATTAGTCACATTTGAATTCCTAGCATTTCTTTTAATTTAATTTTTGTTGTGTTTATATTGTTATCCTTCAGGTTGGTGATCTACTATCTATGTAATAGGAATTATTAACTACTAAGCACTCTGAGAGGTGATATTTATGGATGACTAACTTTAAATGTCCCTACTTGACACTTTAGTATTACATGATCACGCAAAGCAATTATTAATCAATATTAAAGGGAAGATGATTAACATGTAGTGTTTCTTGCATTGTCATATAATTACTGCATTTTGGCCCCCAATAATATATCTGAGTCTACTTTTTGGTTGTTTCTTGTGGAGCTTCCTGTTGGCTTAGAAAAACATCGAGGATAAATGTCCATTGCATAGCCATTGGAAATCATTAAAGAGGAATTCACCAAAAGAGTAGAGGACATGGGACCAATTGGTACATTAATGAGTGGATAAATGCTACAGAAAAACTGAGGCACCATAATTTCTTATGTATTTAGATTCACTAGAAATTAACTAGTCAAAAAAGTACCCTTTTTTCCTAATATTTTCACGTATACAAAAATAATAAAACCTTAATCTCACACTAATTATTCAAACTAATAATTATCTCATGGTCATAATTTAAAATTAAATAGTATAATATGATTAATATTATATGACACAACTATAGGGTATAACTGTGAGGGGAATTGTTACAATATATGTACATTTCCCATTGTATTAGACAATTATCTCTTAGAGTGTGATATCCATCCAACCAAATGTACTCCGAGAGGCCATTGTGGGATTGAAATTTTTTGTTTCGCTCGACAAGTGGTGATATATTTTCTTAGGTCTTAGTGTTATGCTTCCCTAAGGTTTTGACACTACACACAGCTAGTGCCTTCATTCAACCAAGTGAGGTATTCATCTTGGAAAGTTGAATCATTTTGTCTCCACAATCCAATATGATGTTGGATCAATCTCATGATCCTAAAGACATAGGTCATAATAGCGAGGAATTTTTATTGTGTACAAAATAATATCCAATAATATCCAAATTTAAGGAACATTACTCTTTTAGAACAAGAAATAAGGATATTTTTTACCCTGCTATTTTTTTTTCCATTTGTTTTCACAAGTTATCTATTACCTAATATTTTTAACATGTAACTTAGTTGCTATGATTGTGCCTAATGTTCTGTTGAAGGTTGAATACTAATTTCCTAAGGTGTTATTTTCTATGGTGATGTTTTATTTGCTTTGTTCATATAGGTTATCTAGTCACATAGTGGCCACTATCGAACGTTGAGGTATATGTCATATAAATATTTTATAGTCTACTTTATTTTATATTCAAGTATTCATCGTCTTTCATGCCTTATACTTTGCATTGTATATTCTTTCATTTTCATGACAAGAACTCAATATCGATGGTAAGAAGTAGCAATTGAAGAAAGAGGAGAACAATAACACTCAAACAACAAATGAAAAATGAGAGAGAGAAGATTATCTATCTAGTGATACCCTTAGATCCAATATCTTGCATAAGACACATTCATAGAGACTGATGTTCAAGCCTTCAGAGTTGGTGAGTTCACTTGCAATTATTTGGAAACATAGTGATAATGTTTTGAAATGATGAAACAATATTTCATGTGTTAATTGTAGTCCAACCGATATTAAGTTGGAAACTCATATTGTAATACTTGATTTTATATTTTATATAATAAAATTTATGTGGTTGAAATTATTTTTATTTGCACTTCATATTATTTTGTCTTGTAATTAACATATGTAACTTTGCATTATCAAATTAGATAAACATGCACATTGTATGGTGTTTTTTTTTAAATTCAGTCAAAATCATACTAATTAATTTATGTTGATTAATAATGAACACATAAAATCAATCTAAAACTACTGAATTAGTAGTTTATATTCATTAATGATGAACAAGAATAAAATGAATATATGACTAAATTAGTCATTTATAATGATTATGAACGAAATTAAATGAAATGAATAGAAACTACTAAATCAATCGCTTATATAATGAATATAGAAATACCAAAAAAAAATAAACGACTACTACAAAGGCTAATTTTTTTATTAAAATAATGACTAAATTTTGCATATATATGACTATTAGTAGCTAATTTACAGTATCTTATAACACGACTAAAATTTAGTCATATTTATTTGGGAATCAATTGGTTTCAAATGATGACTAAAATTTTCATATATATGACTATTAGTAGCTAATGTACAATATCTTATAACACAACCAACATTTTGGTCATATTTCTTTGGTCATTAATCGGTTTTCTTAAGGATTCATATAATAATATATTATGTGTATATTTGGTCATTAATTGCAATAATTAATGATTATACCAACAAAAATTTAATGACCAAATTAATTACTAAATATACTACTAGATGGTAACATTGGGGAAACCAATTAATGACTAAGCTAAACATGACTAAAACTTGGTCACATTATAAGATACTATAAATTTGCTACTATTGGTCACCAACTGAAAAATGGTCATTTATATGCAAATTTTAGCTATTTTTTAGTAACAATATAACATAACCCAAGATTCTCCAACTTGTTGTTTTCTTTCCACAAGGGGCCACACGAGAGCTTAGTCGTTTATCAAGCCCTACAACACCCATTGCCTCTCTACACCAAGAGAACTTCTCAGTGCTCATAGACTTTGTCAATGCATCTGCAATATTCTTCAAAGTGTCCACCTTTACCAACAACACCTTTTTGTCTTCTACCATATCCCTCAAAAAGTGATACTTAACTCAATGTGATTTGTCTTTGAATGATAAGCAAGGTTCTTTGACAAGAAAATTGCACTTTGGCTGTCACAATCTGTCCTTATTGCTCATTGTACTAACCCCATACTTGAACACAATCTCTGCAACCAAAATTCTTCCTTGATTGCATGAGTGGTTGCCATGTATTCTGCCTCTATAGTTAATAGTGCCACTACACATTAGATCTTACTCATTCAACTAAATGAACCTCTAAATAGGTTAAACACATACCCACTTGTAGATCTTCTCTGATCTAGATCTCCAGCTCAGTCTGCATCAACAAAGCCACGAATGTCTAAAAATCTATCCAATCCTTGTCTTCCTTGGTAGCACAAACCATAATCACTAGTGCCACAAAAAAACCAAAAACCTGCTTCACTACTATCCAATTCTCCTTCCATGGTTTTGACATATAACTCCTCAATTCTCCCACTACGTGTAAAATGTCTGGTCTTGTATAGGCCATTGCATACATCAGACTACTGACTCCACTTGCATATGGAACACGGGACATTTCCTCTTCCTCTTCTTGTGTCTTGGGGCACTATTCAACATATAAATTATAGCTACAAGAATATGAACCTTCACTCGTTTGCTATCCTTCATATTAAACCTATGCAGAATTGTCTTGACATACTTCATCTGGTTTAACCAAAGCTTCCTCTTTGCTTGATCTTGCTTAATTTCCATGCCCAAAATATAGTTTGTAGCACCAATATCTTTCATGTCGAATTTGGAGGAAAATTGGGTCTTCAAATCCTCAATAATGTCTTCATCATTTCCAACCAGCAACATATCATCCACATACAAGACTAGATAAATAACACAGTCACCAATTAATTTAAAATATATGTAGTGATCTGCTTTTCTTCTAGTGAAGCCAACTCCCTCTATAAATGTATCAAATTTCTAATAACACATCCTTGGTGACTATTTTAACCCATATAGAGACTTTTTTAACTTGCATACGAATTATTTCTTACCCTTCACAACAAAGCCTTCAGGTTTCTTCATGTAGATCTCTTCTTCAAGATCCCCGTGAAGAAATTTTGTCTTCAAATCCATCTATTCTACTTGAAAATCATAAGTAGCAACAACAGATAAAATTAATCTAATAGAAGCTACCTTAGCAACAAGAGAAAAAATATCACCAAAATCAATTCACGACACCTGGGAATAACCTTTTGCTACTAACCGAGCTTTGTATTTCTCCACCTTTCCTTCTCCATTCATCTTCTTCTTGAACACCCATTTCCTACCTATGGGTTTCCTTCCAGCGGACAACTCCACTAGATCCCAAGCCTCATTTTTGTGCAAAGATGCCATTTCATCAACCATGGCCTCTTTCTAGAGTTTTTCATCCTCTAAATCTACTGCTTCCTTCACAGTTCTAGGATCATAATTAGTAATATATAAAGAAACATTTGAACAAAATGTAGATGGACTATACCTTTCTAGATGCCTTCTTTCTCAAATTGATCTTCTCATAACTGGAGTTTGTGGCTCTTCATCTTCTGATTCCTCTTCTGTTGTAGCGTCTGATTCTTTCTCCTTTAGCTCAAACTCTACCTTCTCAGGTTCCTTTGGTAGGACTTTATGTTTAATATCATCTTTCACCTCTCTAAACACCACATCTCAACTGTACACAAACTTCCTTGTTACTGGGTTCCAAAGCTTATAACATTTTAAACCATCCTTATACCCAATAAACATGCACTTTTCAAATTTACTATCCAAATTTGTTCTTTTCTCCTTTGGAAGATGTACATATGCATCACATCCAAAAACCCTCAGATGTGCAAGAGAAGGTTTCTTATTAGTCCATACCTCTTGTGGAGTCTTATCCTCCAACGCTAATGAAGGTGATCTATAGGCCACGTAACATGCAATCTGCGCCGCCTCTGCCCAAAATTCCTGTCCTAACCCAACACCACTAAGCATGATTATTTCCCTTTGCATCAATGTCTTATTCATTCTTTCTACAACTCCATTTTTCTCAGGTGTGTATGGAGTAGTCTTCTGTCATGCTATACCACACATCTTATAGAACTCTTCAAATTCCTTCTTGCAAAACTCTCAACCGTTATTTGTCCTCAACACATTTATCTTCTTCTCTGTCTAGTTTTCCACCACAACCTTAAATTATTTAAACCTGTCAAAGGATTCATATTTATTCTTGAGGAAATATATCCATGTATTCCTTGAGAAGTCGTCTATAAATGATACATAGTACACAGACTTACCCAATGATGGAACCGAAACAAGTCCAAATACATCACTGTGAACAATCTCTAATATATGTTTCACCCTCTTAGCACTAGAGGAGAAACTCACCCGATTCTGCTTCCCATATACACAATTTTCATAGAAATCAAATATAAAGAGCTATTAGACATACCTTTTACCGTACCTTTACCATGAAGTATTCGAAGGCCCTTCTCTCCAATATGTCCAAGCCTTTGATGGCATAGCATGGTCTTTTCTCCATAAACCACTAGATTTTCTGCTCCACTTTTAGGAACCACAAAGCTATTGCACCCATAAATAAAGGTGCTACCTTGCAGCTTGTACAGAGCTCCAGTCCAAACTCCCCACATCAATACCAGTTCTCCCTCAACCATCTTGCACGTATCTTTCTCGGACACTATTTTTACACCTGCACCATCCAACTTGCTTACAGAAATCAGATTTATGGCTAATACGAGCGTTCAATACAGCCAGGTGTTCACGTCAAAAAGATCAGAACATAGGTGCACAGGCGTTTGGATAGATACAACACCTGCGTTCAATAGAAGGAATTAATAGCTTAGGAGCCTTAGAACTTCTCTTATAAGCACCAGATCTACCTTAGCCTTCCCTTCTCTACTACCCAACATAACTTACCAACAAAAACACCGGTCCAAGAATATGCAGAACACCCAAAAGTGTTTTAATCCTTCTATCTTGCAACTTCAACTTGACTTTTCTGCGACAAATGATTCTAGCCTTCCTATCATCCCCTAAGAAGACATAACCACCATCGTATTTCTCATACTCGCATTATCGCTCTCTATGGGGAGTGAAGTGAAAGGATGCACATGAGTCAATCAACCATGCCTCATGATCTACATGTGTACTTGAAGAAGAATCCAAGTAGACATCCCACCTTCATCTGAGGTGGTTTTCATCTCTACAGAAGGACCATCATCAGATCCCTTTCCTTTCTTAGGACCTTTAGATTTACAATCCCTTTTGTAGTTTCCTTCATTTCCGCATTTCCAACACACCTTTATAGGTGTTCCTAAAGATTTAGATCTCCCACTCAAGGACTTCCTTTTGTTGTTTTTTTGAGACCATCCTCGTAAAGACAAGGCATCACCATTCTGGCTCTCCATATTTTTCCATCTCATCTCCTTCGTGAGCAAGGATGAGACTATTTCATCAAACTGCAAGGAAGTTGCATTGCTACCTATTGCAACTACCAAACTATCACATGAATATGGTAGAGAACACAACAAACTCATGCACTTATCTTCATCTGAAATTTGAATACCAACAGATAATAACTAGCTTACCATAGTATTAAATGTGTTCAAATGCTCTGTCACTGAGTCTCCATCTTTCATCCTTAGGTTATATATCTTTTCCCATAGGAAAAATTTATTCACCAGAGACTTAGATTGGTATAAAGTCCCTAACTTGTCCCACAAAGCCTTTGTTGTAGCTTCCCCTAATACATTAACCAATATTGAATCTAAGACACAATCGTATTGTGCTTTTTTCCTTATGATCCAACTTCTTCCATTCTTCATTGAACACTGTCGTTGGTTTAGTACTTGGGTCTACCGTGATCCACTGATCTTTATCCACCATCAGGTCCTCCATCTTGAGTTTCCAAAACTCAAAACTATAACCACTAATTTTCTCGATCTCTACATTTCCACCACTTGCCATCTTCTTTCACCACAAGAATCGATCCCATAGATCTCCCACTGAACAAGGTCTAGCACAGGCCCAAGAAAAATCCCTTAGTAGCAAAGGCATCCCCTTGAAGCCAAAATAGTTATGATACCAAATGTAGGTTTTAACCCTGTACATATATTACCTGCATATGAATGCTAAAAATAGAAAATAAACAATGGTGAGAGCGTAACACATAAAACAAATTTACACAGAGATTTTCTCCTTGATCACAAAACCGAGACTACTAGATTTATTTTTCATTATATTCCTTTTAATGTTACAATACGTATATATACATGCCTAAGCATCCATAAACCACAATCCATTAACCCTGGATTAGAACATAACCATAGTTCCCTTGATCGAATCTACAAAATACCATGGACCAAAAACCATTGCGCCCAAAAGCATGTGCAAAATCCATGCACAAAACCATAGGTAGGTCCGCCCACCTAATATAGTGTCAAAAAAAAAATTTCACTGGGGGTTGCACTTGATGCAGCAAAGGGGGGGTTGGCCACCGCCCAACTTCACTACTCAAGCTCGTCATGGAAAGAATATAACACAACCCAACAACATGGAGAGAGGGAATAAAAAGAGACATAAATACAAATATAGATATTATATAGTGTTATATAACCAACCTATATCCATATTAACCATATAACTATCAAGTGTCGAGAGGGATCCAATCTCTCAAGGTGCAAACATTTCCTTGAGTTTTTCACTAGAAAAAAGTTTTCACCTCGAGAGATTGGATCCCTCTCGACACTTGATAGATATAGGGTTAAGATGGATCTAGGTCGATTAATATGAAATCAAAGTATTTTTTACTTGATAGTCTTAAAAAACAAAATTACTCTTCAAATTAATTTCAAATTGTAAACTAGATCCAATTAGATTCAATGAATATATTTTTTAAAAAATACATAAAATAATTTTTTTTTAAAAATAAATATTTTTTAAATTACAAATTATTAGAGATAAATAATGCAAAGTTGGCTCAGCTATATAACATGTGAGGATGAAGAAGTGTTTAAGGAAGGATAACCTTTCAACAAATATTTAACAAACTTTCAATCCCCTTTCACTTGTAAGTTTTGATTGCTTGACACAATTAAGATGAATAACATAAAAATTTGATTCCTATTATTGTAGTACTTGTTAGGTAGTTGTATTTTTGTTCTTAGACTAAATTAGTCATTCATGTTAGTTATTTTTAGTTGTATTACTTATTAGCTAGTCACATATTTTAACCCGTGACTAAATTAGTGATTTATCTTAGTCGTTTTTAGTTCAGTCACTTAAGATTTCTCATTTTTGGTAGCATTTCACTTGGAAAAGCTATGGTGACTAACGTTTTTAGCCACATATTCACTAATTTCCTAATTTCTCATTTTCTGCTAGTGACCCCTACAAATCCTTCAGTGTTCTACTCCTCCATAACTAATCTCCCCACAAGCAATTCGAACCACTTTTGTGCCTTGGAAGAAAAACATACCAGCTGAAATAACATGAAAATGTGCCCAATGTAAACTCTGAATTTAGCTCCCCAAATTACCTCACTAGGGAGACACTCGAAGCTCTCTGAAATGAGGGTGGAATCTCCACTCAGAAATTCCTTATGTCAAACAGCATAGTTGTCTTTGCTAAGCATCTCAAGAGAACTAATGTTAAATTGTCAAATGATCAAAGATACCAAATGTAGGCCTCCAATATCTATTTATAATTGTTGGCCCTCTCTCCCTTAGGGGTCCCCACCTTCCACTAATTTCCACCCCTTCCTTTCTCTCTCTCTTCTCACTAGTGCAAATTTCTACTTGGGTCGAATTTTCTCTCCTTGTGGTCCCCACTCTCCACTAAAGTTTCAATTTCCCCTTTTTCATCCTAAGTCCTAATTCTATAACTTCCTCCTCTTCCAAAAATCATCTATAATGCGGGAAATCAAAATTGGGGATATTACAATCCTCCTTGCTAAAAATTTCTTATCCTCAAGTAATGCCTAACTAAGAACCTCCTCTATTTGTTAATCACCACTATCACCATCAATAATACGAGGGTCCCAAATGTACCACTAAGTCATCCCCAATTTCTGCACTTTTTGGTCATGAAGGAATCCCTTGATACCAAAGTCCCATGCTAATCTAAAAAAGATGCCACCATATTGACATTGTGCCACTTTGATTACATTTGATTGCCCATCCTACGCATATTGTATCCTCCTCTCCTAAAAGTCGATGGTGAAATACTGATAAAGGAAAAATACATCTTATCGATGCATCTCCATGATGCCAAATCCTATCCATCCAAAGCTAACCCTAAACCTATGCAATAACACGAAAAGCTTGCCTCGCCATATGATGAAGGCCTCTGCGAACCCCCATGTGTCAACCCAAGAGTGAACTATATCACTCTCTTCCATGACTATGCTCATCATGAGACAATGTGATCTATCAACCAACTGAATCCTTATATCTGATAGCCATACATGTTGTGGCATAGCTCTCACAACTTCTAGAATCCATATGTGCATTGTCTCTAGTCTCTGCATGCAATCAATATATATGATCCATATACCATGAACTAATATGATGCATGCTAAAGTGCTTTGTGCCTACCACTACATAGTACTGATGACCATTAGAAACCACATGTTCCAAATAGATACCTCCTGAATGTAGTCAATAGATGGGTATCTAATACTCACAATCGACTCGATGTACTTGGATCCATCATGATCCTACCAACCATCACCACTAAGCCTGCCATCCACCATATCAATAATGTGCTAATACAATGTACGGATTTGGGATACATACTGGAAAATTGCCTCAGCCATACACATTATCCTATGCTCATGTATGGTCTCGGCATGCCCTATGGAAAGAGTGACACACGTATCCCTTGTGACCAGCTACTCATCTCCCAACCTGTGGCTTTCAACTTGTGCACCGAACCAATTTGGCCACTGAGGAGTCTCTCCCGTAGTGCCCTAAGTGTCATCCAGATATCTTGTATGAGCTCCCCATTACGTGCTCCTCATGCCAAAGTGTTAAATAAAAATAACCAAATCGTTTGTTCTTGTAATTGATGTAGAAGAGGGATAGACTTGTGGGTCCCCATGGTTACCATCAAGTGTCGCTCATCTTGTCATATAAAAGTGAATCACTATAAAAATAAATTTAGTATTTTCAAAGTTAGTTTTGAATGCAACTTACATTTAGAAAGTAATTTCCTTATAAAAGTGATTCTCACTTATTTTATAAAGGCGAATCACTTCATAAATTATTTTTTTTGTAAAAGTGAAAATGTAGTCAAAGCTAGTGAGATAAAATATTTTTTCTTTTTTTTTTATCAACATCCATCACCATGTGGGTAAATTTTGTTTATTTTTTATCTTTTTACCTTTTTACTCAAAAAATGGTGAATCATCCACCATGGTTGACATCATCATATTGAATCCTATTAGTTCTTATAAAGTTGATTTTTGTGATACATATTTGTTTTGAGTCTCATTTTTTACCTTCAAATTTCTTTAATGGTTGGAGATAATGCATGGAGAAACACGTGAGTTTGGTGCGAATTGTGGCACACAATGCAAGGTGCGAACAACCTAATCAACCAACATTGAAACAAGGTGCAATTGACTTGAATAACTTTTTGTGTGATAAGTGTGTTGTTTTGGGGTTGTCGGTAGTTTGTAGAACTATCCATATGTTGCAGAATGCTTTAAAATCCATGTAAATCTAAGAGTCAATCTTATGGGGTCAAATTGATGTATGACATCATATTGTCCCTACTAGTAATAGCTATTGTGTGAGTATTGTACATGTTGATGAGTGACAATAGATGTATTTGTTGAATGGACTAATTGTATGTCGTTACATTGTTGTATATGCCATGTCACTATATTTATAGTGTTATGTTCCTAATAAGTATGTTATTCATCTTAGTGTGTTAATAGATGAGTGAGAGTATGGTTGGGGAAAGTATGTTGTTGGGGTTAGTTGGTTGTACTAGAATTTAATTTATGGTTGTATAAGTCACATAGTGTATTTTAGGGGCTTGATTAGTAGATAATATTGATGCTATGGCTAGGAGAGTCTATATATTCTATAACATTTCTTCCACAACCTTCTATATGTTGTTGCAAGGGTGCCAATAGAGTTATTAAATAATGGGTTTATTAAAATTCCTTATGAAAATAATACACAACAATGCCTCAGTGGGTTGTAATATAGACTAGATGAAAAAGTAGAACAACAAACCCTTCTCAAGAGGAGTTAATGATATTTGACAAATGGATCACCCAATGGATCTGTAGAAGGAACATGAGATAATAAATTTTCTCTTTGCACTTGAGCGAGATTTGAAGTTTATGAAGATGAAAGTAAAATCCCTTCTCAAATTGGAGGAAATAGAATCACATATTTCCAAGGTGAACCAATTATATTAGAGGAGTCTAAATTGGGCTCTAAAACCATCCATGCTTCCCTTGATACAACACAAGTTCTTGGAGCACCCTTGTGAAGGGGTAATACTTATGGTGGCTTCTTGTCTTAGTGAGATTATAAGGTTAACTTCACATATACCTCCTTATACTGATTTATAATGATGACATTATGAGGATATTATCTCAAAATGGCATATTATCATCATATTTTAATTAAATATGCTAAACGTGTCATTTGGGAAGGATTATTTGGAGAAACACCATAATGTAATAGCTCATTGGAACTAGAATGGAGAGATCAATATCATAGGATGATGAAAAGTGAATTTTAGTGGTTGGAGAGATTGTAAAGGAATATTTATTATTTTTTGGAATTAAAAAGTGGCTAAAATAAAATTAAAAAGGGGAAGCCTCTAGAATAAAAATAAAATAAAGGTGCAAGGAATAATAACGTAAGTGTTTCTAGACTATTATAGAGAGATCCATAAAGTCTTTATAAGTGTGGGGGAGAAATTCATTTGGGCATATCATGGATTTGCAGTATTATCTTTTGGAGAGTTTGGGAACTTGGGTTTTCAACATCTAAAAGCCTTAAGATGAAATCCATTGGGTTTCTTGGTGTGTTGGAAGAAACCTGAACTCATTGTTGTTTATATTTAATCTATAAATCGCATTGGGCTTCAACAAAATTAGTTATTATTCCGGTTAGTAGAAGAACTTTGGATGAGTGGGAATCACTGAGATCTCCAATTAAAGCTTCATTTCTAGTTATAGTTCGAGAGTCCAAAGTCAATATTGGAGGAGTTTTTGGAGGCCATCACCTCAACCAATTTGTGGCTAGTTTTTATTGCGTGTAATATCATAGTCCATATTTAAATATATGATAAGAATGAGTTTTGTTGCATTTGTGTGCTCATATATATATATATATTATATATATATATATAATATATAATATATATATAATTACAATTTATCGCAAGTGGCAATGCTTCTTAATTTCTAAGTTATTTTCCAACAATTTCTTTAGTGTGAATTCATGAAATTGTCATGGTGGTTTTGGATAAAAATCAAGGCTTAATTTTTCTAAAGTGAATTTTTAAATGACTTAACAAAAAAATTAAATGGGGTGTTACATGTTGGTCCCTCATATTGAGTAGTAATAATTACAATGTTTTAATGGAATGCACATCCCAAGGACCACATGCCACTTCCCCTCACTTCAAGGATGTTACCCATAGTAAACAAGTTTAGTTTTGGAAACCTATCTAAACAATGACATTGGTGAGGCCAATAATATCCATTAAGGTAGGAGGCCTAAGGACTTGACATCATGACCTCCTTTTTGTCAACTTCATGTTGAGAATAGAAGGAATCTAAACAATGAAATTGGTGAGACCAATAATATCCATAAAGGTAGGAGGCCTAAGGACTTGACATCATGACCTCCTTTTTGTCAACTTCATTTTGAGAATGGAAGGAATTATAGATATCCTTTACACTAGGCTATAGAAAGTGTCTTTCATTGCACTAATATTTTTTTAATAAATATACTATGAACTAATCTATATACCAAAGATTTTGATTAACCAACTCACTCACACACACATACACAATCAACAATAATTGAAAGAAATTATTGTAATCTTTAAAACCAAGAAAATTGTTTTTCACTATTTTGCAATTAAATGATGACAATGAAAAGTAAT
This sequence comes from Pinus taeda, assembly GCA_000404065.3. Taxonomy (NCBI): domain Eukaryota; kingdom Viridiplantae; phylum Streptophyta; class Pinopsida; order Pinales; family Pinaceae; genus Pinus; species Pinus taeda. Next base: position 72,563 of record APFE030497213.1, on the reverse strand, counting down.
TAAAACAAAAATCAAACCAAGATTAAATAATGACATGACAAGGATGAGAATATTCATCTTTAAAAAAAACATAATTTATAAGTGAATAGACCATAAATAGGAAAAGGTTGAGAATGAATAACTTTACTACATAAATTACATGAGCCCAATCTTTGATTTATGTTAGATATATAAAAAAGAACTTCAATAAATTATTTTAATGGAAAAAAAATTACAAATTATCTAAATATAATTTAGTATAACAATAAGCCTAGGGGCTAGTTCAATTGGCCAAGTTCGTTAAAGCACTTATTATTTATTATTGAGAAATAACCGGGTCAATGATCCTCAACACTCGAGGTTAGTCTTCTTTAATGAGCCAATAAGAAATGATCCATTTGAGTAGATCCACATGTAACAATGTTACTAGTCACCAATCTCCGAAATCCATAAACCACATCTGAAAAAACAATTATAACAACACCAATAAACAGCTCTTTACTACTTTTAATTATCCTACAAAAATTAAATAATTATTTTTTATTTTCTTCTTCAATTAGATGTTGCCATATCTTTATGTTAATAGTAAATTATATTTTAAAACTTTCATACATTATAAATTCTAAAAAAAAATATATATATATAATAATATAAATATAAAAAAAGTTATATATATAAATTAAATATTTATTTATGAATAAACTTACCAACACCCTAAAATATGTCATGTATACTTCAGCTTTAATACACCGCTTCATATTTTCACTGTAAAAAAATCTTGGACGATGATTTTTCATATTAAAAAGGAAAGGAAGGTATATTTTAGACCACATCTTTAGAAGAACATGAGCATACTGAAGATCAGTAAATTCACTTTTACATCCTTCATTAGTATGTCCTTACAAATGGCGTGTTTATGTAAAAGAGTCGTTATTGAAATCTCTACCACACTAGAACACTATTCAGGTATTTCGTTTAGCAAATAGTTTCAAACAATTTGTTTATACTCATGACTTCTGTTAGAAAAAGTTGTGGGATACGAATAAATCAACCCTATGTACTTTTCTTTTCTAATGTGTTATTCTTTTTTATATATTATTATATAGATATTTATGTGATATTATTAACCATTCCAAATTTCGTTTTATCACTCATTTCATTGGTTTAAAAGGTTTGTAACATTGAAGATTACGCCGATATTTGTTTTCATTACATTTGCTTTAATCAAATTGGAACACTTGTAAAAATAACTTCGTAATATAAGATATTGTGTGAGTATCGTTTATTCATTTTAGCTTAAGTTGATATTTAAATAAAGCATTCCAGTCAAGTATGAGTTAATAAATTTAATAAAATGTTTAAAAAAAACAAAATGAAAAAATTTTATTAATATTTGAAATAATTTGTCTAGATAATTTTTTTAAAAATAAATGAATAATATTTTTAAAAATTCAAATATTGTGTATCAAAATGGCATTTAGAAATCAAATAGTTTTCTAACTCTTTAGAGATTGAACTTTGACTTAATGGAACTAATCCTCACACAAACTAATTGGTCTACACTTCATGAGTTTGGAAGTATACATATTGATAAATAAAATAAAAATTGTACAAATCTTATATCTCAATCCAAAACCCTAATTTAAATCCCTAAATTTACATATTTATTCTCTTATCTTAAACCAATAAATATATGAAATGTAAGACATACCAAGTCAAACATCTTGATTATCTTCTAAAAAATATTTACATATTATAAAAATGTCATAATTATGAAAAAATAAAATAAAGTTTTAATTTTCTTACATAATGATAGAAATAATATTGATAATAATACAAGTTTATCTATATCTTTAAGACTTAGACTAGAAATCCATCCTTTAGGAAAAGGTACAATGATTAGAAAAGGATAGGGAGAGTGGGTGGGAGGGGTTGAGGTTGTGTTATACCTCAAGGATAATAATTTCTCCAAGCTATACTCTAGATTAAGAAAATGGACTAATAACTATGTAGAACTTAGCAATCTCAAGTTTCTTTCCTTCTTTCTTATTGAGAAGGGATGTTCACACTAAGAAGGGATGTCCACACTAAAGATTTTTGGAGACTCAAATATTATTTTCAATTAATTTAATGAGCTTATAAGATGTCACATGTACACGGTGCATGCTATCCTTGAAGGGATTTTACAACTAAAGAGTGTTTTTTATAGGATTTCATGTTGTCATATCTATAGGGAAAGGAACACAAGCACATACAATCTCTCTAAGGCAAGGGTTGAACTAAATTTAGGCACTTCAAAGATCATGAAGAAACTAGATGCGACCTCTTATGAGTATTATCACTTTCTGAAATAGTCGATTATGGACACATATCACTTATTACATTTATGTGTTTGTGAGTTAAACTTCATTTATGTGTTTCTGAGTTAAACTTCCTATGAGAATAAAAGGGTATATGTGTGTGTGCCCTTTATTTTTGTATCTATTGGTAGAAATAATATTATTTCTGGATAGCCTTCATATCAGGCCAGATCTTTTGATCATTTTTGGACTAGTTTTATGAACCATTTTCTTAAAGCACTTCAATGCATATATAGAACTTAATTTTTATAAAACATCTAATGAAAATTACTATTTTTCCTTTGAGAAAAAATTAAATAATTACAAACTTTCTATGAAAATATATAACATGCACCACATTCCAAGTGAGAAAAAAATGACATGCAAAGTTGAAAAATGTTTTTTTTAAGGAGACATGAACTTTTATATATAATAGAATCACAATATATTCATAATAAAATAAAATCAATTTCGAAGATCTTATACACAAATATAAATTATTGAATAATCAACTTAATTATGCAAGTTGTAAATATATGTCAATTTTTTTTTTCTAATTTGTATATTCTCTTTAAATATACAATCTTATATTTATCTTAACTTTGGATCCGAGCCCTTAGAGGGGTCAAACATTCTTTCACTCTAAAAGGGTTTTGCATTTTGAAGAGATTTGATCCCTCTAGATCAAATCTCCTTTCACTCTAAAAGAGAGATTTGCATCTTGAAAAGACTTAATTCCTCTATAGACTTAGTAGATCACGAATTAAAATGGATCTAGGCTTGTTTATAATAATCAATTAATAATAATTATTAAATTGATATTTATATTTTACTTTGTTTTATTAATTCAGCTAGTCAAAAAAGTTTATTGAAATTATTATTTAATATTATTGTCTTATTTTTTAGTTTTTTTTCAATATTATTTTAATTCTCTATGTATGAGACTGAGGACATCTCTTGGCAATTACTTTTAAAGCTATGATTATCTTTATAATTGGAGCTCATATGTAAATTGTTTACAAAATGTTTACAAAAATTTACACCATTACAACAAAAAATGTTATAAAATAAAATATTTATAAAAGGTTTTGATTTTGGAATGAGTTATGTTTTTTGGGAAAGTGGTATTGATGAGCTATGGTATTGGCTCATGGTATTGTAACAAAGCCTATTTACAAGTTAATGATAACCATGGTAAAATGGAGTTCAATATTCATCTTTGAGAATATTGTTATATTGTATGTTTATTGTAAGTATTAAATTTTAATTTAAAAAATGTTATAAAATTAAATCAAAGATATATATTTATAAAAAAAATGATTTTGAAATGAGTTATGTTTTTAGGTATGTGGTAGTGACAAGTCATAGCACATTGATTCAAATGATATTGTAGAAGAAAGTCTAGTCAGAATTATAATATCCATGGCTAAATCGGGTGAAGATTTAAGTTAAGAATCTTGAATATTATCTTTTTTATGTCTTATAATAAATTTAAATATGGCATCAAATCAATATTTTATTTATAATGGTAAAATGGATATTGATATAACTACTATTATATGTTATATATTCTAATATCAAATTTATGTTATGATTTTATTTTTTTTTTCTATTTAAGAAATTGTTCTAAATTTTCTTAATAAAAACAGAATTGCACTATAAAAAAAATAATTTTAAAAATACCCTATAGACCTTGTAGAAAGTGGCTAAGCACAATAAAAATAAAAAACAACAAATAAACTAATCACTTTTTTATTAATAAAATTTTCATTAAATGATATAAAATATTTACAAAAGTAAAAGTATAGATCAATAATCAAACTTAAACATTCATTTAACATTAAATTTGAGATTCTCAAATGTTGCTTTCCAATGAATGTTGGCATCCATATATCCCCCACCTAGACACCCAACCATTGCCTAGTCTCCAATTTATAATGCAACATACTATTGTCTCCCCTTAACATAAACAAAATATCCTGGTGGCAATCTCCGACTACAATAAAATCAGTTCCTTCTGATGATTTGATCATACTTTCAATTGATGCAACAATAAAACCAGTTCCCTCTGATGATTTGATCATACTTTCCATTGATGCAACAGAGATAGTGTCAATCATAGTCCATGCCATGTTTACTAGATTACATTCCCACAATCCTATATCAGGATAACAGGCTATGGGTAGCCTCCCATATACCTGTTTTCCACCATCATTTTGCTTCACTCTTCTAACAAATATGATTCCTAAATCCATCTCTCCCCCTTGGGGGATCACAGTGGGTAAAGCAATATTACTGTGACATCCTCTTCCATGACGTTTTCCCATTTGAATTGTTTTTGGGAAATTCTCAATGTTATAATCAACTATTTCACCATAGATTGTTTCGTCATTGTTATCTACAGGATCATTATAAAGATAAAAAAAATATTGCTAGGTTGCTGAAAAGCCATAAATAACATTGTCATGCTTATAACTCCATAACTGGGATGGAAAACTCTTAGATCTGACAAGATCTTCACTCACAAAATGGGGAAGTGGCTTCAATGTCCACATCTCATTTATGGAATTATATCTTGCAACATGAAGAAGACTTTTGCCATCATGATACCAATTACCAAACATAGAAACTCTAAAATGCCCTGTGTTGCTATCAGCCCACGTCTCTGCTGTTCCATGGACAACAAGAAGGTTCAGAAATTTACCACGGTTAGGTGTCTTTAGAGAGATCTTGGGCAAACTCTTAACCTGGGCTGTGAGAGGATTAACAACATGCAACGTATAGTCAGATAGAACTACTAAAAACAAACCTTCACTGCTAACTTTGATGCCTAGAGTTTTCATGCCCATGTTATCGCAATTACAAGGGACCTTCAACAAAAACCAGGTCTTTGAGATAATGCCAAAAACCCACGTCTAAGTTGTGGTTGTTAATCACGATGCATTTTTCAGTACTGGTACAATTTTCTTGAAAAAATTTGGAAGCACAGGCAGAAGCCCAGTAATCACATACCGATCTACAAACCAACACATCATGAAGGCGGAGTTTCAGAAAAATTTCCCTTAAAACATCTTCGTGAATATGAATGGATTCACCTTCCTTTTCTTTGCCCTTCTGAACAGAAGACTTAACATCTCCTTTAATATCTCGAACACTTGTGCCTGCAGAAATTATTCTACGCCTATAAAATCGATTGAACTCACTAATCAAAAGATCCATTGGAATTCTTTCTGCAACATGAATAATCGATTAAACTCACTAATCAAAATATCCATTGGAATTTTTTTTGCAACATGAATAACTGCTTCTCTCCATTCAGCGGTATAGACTTTGGCATCAAGATTTTTCTTCTCTCCACGTTTCCGATCTTGATCGCCATCAATAGTCCTCTTCCTTCCACGTTTCTGATCTCTATTTTGAACCTGAAGTTTCTGGGAAATATAATCTTCCACCATTGGAAAGATTGCTTCCAACGAAGAAGCATTGGACTTTCCTTTGTTGGGGCACTATATATCAACGGGCGTAGTTGTCATGAGGTTGTCAAGAAGACGATAAATACTATACTTTATTTGATTCTATTCCTCTGTATACTCAGAAATAGGGTTTGCCGCTGCATTTAGGAATTCTTTGTATTGTGTCCCACACATGGGTAGATTAGATTTTGACCAGATTTACTCGTATTGGGGCACCATAAGTTGGATACAGCTAACTACCGTGGCCTTTGTGCACGGGATGACTCATCTCTTATCTTAGTTCGATGAGTTAATCCGGGTGGCCTGCCCAAAATATTATCGTCGGTGGTTTAATTCATCGTAAATCACAGCATAGCATATAATATATATAATATTCAATACGTTCATTGTATATTTTATAAACTATTATATAGCACAGGGCTTTAATTCAGTTGTAAATCAGGGTAATGCCATTTATATAAATATTTATAATTTATTTTATATTTATAATATTATGTATCTATATAGGCGTAATTTGTTTGATTTATATAAATATTTATAAATTACATTTATATTTATGAAGATTCATATATCCGGGTATCTCATAATATATATATAATATTCTACGTTAATTTTTTATAATATTCACAAGGTTGGTACTCCTAATATATATAAATACTTCTTCATTATAGTTATATTTATTTTATAATTTTATAAAATTATTCATCTATACGGTGGCTTAAAATAATAGTTTCAATGAATGAAAAATGATGTGTTAATGGGTTTATTAATGGGATATAGTTACCAAAATTGTTGTATATTTTATCAAGCATTAGTATAGGCTAGCGTTTGTTTTAATGTTGAATGAAAAATTATTTCAATATTGAAAGGAAAAACTGTCACCAAAATTATACCAGTGTTGGTCAAATATGGACATATTCATCTTCAACCCATTTTCATAAAATTTGAACAAAATATAAAACCCCACACAAAAATATTAAAAAAAATTAAAAAGCAATAATACCCTTAATTTTCTATTCAAATAAAATAACAATAACAATAAAACTTAAAATATTGTAAATTGTGTTTATTTTTTTAAAGTTTATTTTGGATGGGAACTTCATCCATCATCATAGACCAAAGAGAGGCTTAATTTCCGTGTTGTCCCACTCTAAAGGAGTTTGCATCAAGTTTTATGGTTTATTAAGAATTTCTAGAACATCTAAAGAATATTTATATTTAGAATACTCAAAAGTAAATGTTGCAAGATAAATGGTCTATAGGATGGATGATTAATTATGAATGATTGAATTTATTATAGGAAGATTATATGATAGTTTTTATTCCATAATTTTTAAATTTTTAAATAATTTTGTTATTTAATGTTGAATTAAAAACGAGGGTTTCAATATTGAATGCAAAATTGATATGGTAAGGTATGAGTAGTGTTACTAAAATTATGATAGGTTTGGACAAGAATCAACATCCTCACTAGATATAACTAGGCCGAGAGGAGCTCTACAACCCAGTGTGGGTAGATCTCACGTAAACAAGTAACATGTAATGTTTAATATTTAACATTTAACATTTTTAATTTAATATGAGCCCTATTTAAAAACCAATCTAATTATTATTATGTATAAACACAATATAAATTTAAAATATAAAGAGGTTTAAGAACACTCATAAAAGAGGTATGGTAAATAAATATAAATATAAATAAAATGGAGGTATGGTAAATAAATAAAACCTCTTTTGATACTTACTCCATAGATATGGTAAATAAATAAAAATGGTATGGTAAACAAATAAAAATATAAATAAATTAGAGGTATGATAAATAAATAAAAGCTCTTTTTTATATTTATTCCACAAACCGCTTTATATTTACTAAAACTCAAAAATACCACAGTTATAAAAGATGTATGGTAAATAAATAAATATAAAAGAGGTATCAAAAAGTATGGTAAATATTTTT
>APFE030497213.1:17013-53580 GCA_000404065.3 Pinus taeda | reverse complement strand
TGCGTCTATTTTACCCTCGAAGATGGGGATTTCAAAATTAACTTGTACCTTAAAGGGCGTGGTGTTTCCAGAGTAGCTTTTGGAAGCCGATGCGTCACCTCTAGGTAGCCGCTGAAGGATCTGCGCAAAGTTATCCATCATCACGTTCCTTTGCCACTCAAGGGCTTCTTCGAGCAAGATTTTGATAGGATCTCCTACCCCCTCATATTTCTTCTTATCTGCCATGGGAGGCCGTCGGGATTTGCGAGGCTCTTCTTGTGAAGGTTCGACTAGTTCAAGCCCTAACTCCTTATATCGCGACCTCGTTCCATGCAAAGAAAAACAGAGAAAAAATAGACCGCTCTGATACCACTGATTCGGATTTTAAACAAGAACGTAATAAAATATAGAGATAACCATATACACAAATATGCAGTGGAAATAATGCTTCATTTCATTAATTGAAAATACCGAAAGATGCTTACAACCAGAAACGGAAATAAACCAGCTAGGGCGATGGTAGCTTATCTCTGAGAAGAGATGTGGCGGCTACATGCCTCTAAACTGTTCCAAACTGTGTTACAATGAGGCTCGAAGGCCTATTTATTGTTGAGAAACAATGGAAAACCCTTCACATTCCAAAACCTAACCCTAGAAGATGAAACGCCAAATTGTGGACCCCATTTTGGGTAAATTGGTACATCAATTTCCCGGGGCTGTAACTTTGGGATACGATCTTCATTTGATGCGTATGATAGCTCATTAGAAAGATCTCTCTGAGAACTACCACTTTGGGAAGGGAAACATCAGTCCATGGACCCATGTTGCCCCCAGATTTCCCCAAAAACGTCGTTTAGGGCCTCAAAACGGCCCGGAAGTTCAGGACCCGAAAAAAACTGCTAAAAATAGTAAATTGTGCTACAATTACGGAAACTTAAAAAATGAAAGAGACAGTTGCGGGGGTCCAAATGGGATAGGTGGGTGGCCACCAACATCCACATGGATCAACACATAACCTGTAGTAGACTTCTGATCATCTGGGTCACTAGCCCAAATCAGAATTAGTGAAACCAACAAATAGAGGAGATGCTTCTGCACTGTAATGAATCCCAAATGGAATTATACCTTGAACATAATGAAGTATTCTTTTAGCTTCTTTCCAATGAATTTCATGTGGGTTTTTCATAAACCGAGAAATAAGGCAAACAACAAAGGGGCTTCCTTGAGACCATAAAGGGATTTCTTAAGCTGACATACAAGGCTGGAGTCTATTTGTCTAAAGCCAGTAGGTTGTTCTATATAGATTTATTCACTCAAGTCCCCATGCAAGAAGGAAAATTTGACATCCATCTGATGGACTTCCCATTTGAAAGAGGCAGCAAGGTAAAGAACAAGGTGGATAGAGTTCATTTTGGCAACAAGGGAGAAGGTTTTAGTATAGTCAATGCCTTCAACTTGTGGAAAAACCTTAGCAACAAGATGAGCTTTATGTTTATCAACTTTTCCATCTAACAAGTTTTTGTCCCTTTGGAAGAGGAACAAGATCCCATGTATCATTTGCCAATAATGAATGATATTCTTCATTCATAGTTGCATCCCAATCTGGATGGCCTAAAGCTTCGGCAAAGGTGTCAGGATCATAATTCACTCAAGCTTGAGCTAGTAAAGAAGAGACTCTATCAAACTAAGAACGTGTACATCGCTGATTTGTAGGACCACTGGCAAGAGCACCTATTGCATCCCGAGTAGCACAGACCCATTTTGGAAGCTAAGGAGCTAAAGGAGGGTCCTGAGAAGGTTGGGGGGATTGTCATCCTCACTATCATCATCTCAAGAAGAAATATTTTCAGAAGTAGAAGGGATAGAGAGAGGTGTCACATCCATCGAACTAGGCTCGTAGGCCACAATATTTTCAACAAACTTTACATCTCTTCTAATGATAACATTTTTGGACTTAAGTGGAATTAGTCTATATCCTTTGACATCTTCGAAATATCCAACAAAAATACATTTTTCACTCTCAGGTTCTAAAGCTTTATGTTTCTCATGTGGAATATGGACCCATGGTTCACTTCCAAAAACATGAAAGTGACTTACATCTAGTTTAATTGAGCTCCATGCTTCTTCTAGAGTGATATTCTTTAAAACCTTAGTAGGAGTGTGATTTAGTATGTAATTTTTGCACTTAATTGCATCTGCCCAAAAATTAAGACTAAGTCCTTTAGGTTGAAGCATACAATTAGCCATTTCCTTTAAGGTGTGATTCTTCCTTTCAGCTAAACCATTTTGTTGTGGATTATATGGAACAATATGTTGCATTTGAATTCCATTCTTGCTGCAAAAGTTGATGAATTTGTTGTTAACATATTCTCCACCATTATAAGGTCTTAGCTTAAGAATTTGATGTATAGATTGTTATTCAACAAAGGCCTTAAAGGCCAATAACATCTTAAATACTTCACTCTTTAGTTTTAAGAAGTATACCCAAGTGCATCTCGAGAAATCATCAATGAAAGTTAAGAAATATTTGTAGAGAGAGAATGAAAGAACTGGAATTGGACCACATAAATCACTATGCACAAGTTGTAAAGGGGATGAGGCGTACCAAGAGGCACATTTTCAAAACTATCACAATGATGTTCTTCGAGTACACATCCAGAAAAAACACCATCTCCGCAAGATACCATTGGAAGACCTGTCACCATATTTTCTTTACATAGATTCTCAAGGGAGCGATAGTTTAAGTGACCAAGTCACTTATGCCAAAGTTTTCTCACTTCATCATTATGAGAAACAAATACCAAGGGAAAATTTGCTTATACAACCCTGTAGAATCATCAGCAATGCTAGTAGCTAAAATTTGTCTAGGATCTCTTAAGTCCTTAATTACAACATCATGAGGTGAAAATTTAAAGATTTTATCTTCACCTGAATGAGTTATCTGATATACATATATAAGGTTGGAGGATAAGGTTGGAACACATAATACATCATGAAATTGACCATTATCTAGATGAACAGTTCCAGTACCTTCAAAACTAAGAGATCTATCATCACCAACATATATATTTTTGGTGTTACAAACATTTAAAGAAGAAAACATGGCTTTGTTTTTGGTCATGTGATAAGGAGCTCCATAATCAATGAGCCACTCATGATAATGAGAAGAAGAAGATACATTTAGTGCATAACCAGAGAAATATGCTTGACAACCACATGCAGAAAGTGCTATTCTTGAAGATTAAGTTGAAGTTGAAGAGTGCTTCAAATGGATGATATGCTTCTTCATTGTTGCTTCCAAGGCTTCCATCTTCTTAAAGCATTTGGATTCTAAGTGGCCATATCAATTACAAAAGTGGAAATTTCTATGAGTCTTCTTCCCTTTGTTTTTATTTGCCTTATCATTTTGTTGAAATGATTTTTCATTTTGAGACTAAAATTTCTTAGGACCCTTGTTTGGTTTAGGACCATTCTTTTTAGGATACTGCTTCTTAGGATTCTTTGAATTTGGTTGCTACTGGGCCGCTAAGTCTTTCTTAGAAGAGTTTCCAAGATTAAGAAGACCAAGATATAAGAGCTTTTCTTGTTCTCTTATTAAAGAATCATGAAAGACATAAAAAGAGGGGGCCTTGTAATCTTGTCCTTGAGAAATAAAGGCTTCTCTAGTAGAATGGAAGGTGGAAACAAACACAAAGTAGGCTGGTCCCAACTTACTAAGAATGGAATAGATAAGGCTACTATCTTCTTTATTAACCTTCATGCCTTCCAAGAGAATTCTAAAGGTCTTGAACTTGGACAAAAAATCTTCAATGGAAGAAAAATATTTGGGGTCCAATGTAAGAAACTCATTTTCAAGTTGATGGGCTATAATTTCATTTTTAATTCCAAAAACTTTAGTGAGCTATTTCATTGCTTCATTAGGAGTATCAAGTTCTTGATATGGAATCTAAGGTCTGGAGAAATAGACATCCCTATCAACCCACGTGCTTGATCTTGCCTATTTTCCCATTTCGATGCCTTATCTTCATCTTGAGGTTTGGTTCCTTGGCCTGAGGTTATTGTGTAAAGACCTTTACTTCTAAGTAAATCCACAATGTAGGAACATCATTGGAAGTAGTTGGTGCTGTCAAGAATAAAATGGCATGGACTTTCAATTTTAACAGAAACTCAAGCTATAGATGCTGAAACTAAGTGTTCCAATGGAAAAATCTTGAAAAATTAAGTTGATTCAAAAAAACAGCTTTTAGATGAAGAAGTTATGGCTTTTTAAAGAAAAGTTGTTGAAGATGCTGATGAAGTGCATGGATGTGCGAAAATGAATGATAATGTTATATTTAAAAAGATCCCCCCCCCCCCTTCCAAACTTAATCTAATTAGCTCACTTTAAAAAAAAATATGTGACTCACTTGTATAAATAAGTGAAAGTCACTTTTACAATGGTGGTTTATGAGCTACCCACTAAATTATAACTTAAATAAAAGATAAAGAGACTTTAGAATTGTAAGTGACTCACTTTTTATAACGGGTGAGAACACTTTTACATAAAGTAACTTTAAAAAATAAGTTACATGTGCTTTTTGAAAAACTAACTCAACAAAAAGGAAGACTTGAACTCAAGACCTCTATTCTCCTAAAGTTACTTTGGACCAAGTGAGCTAGTTTAAAAGGTTAGTAATTTTTGGAAAAGTGTACGTTTTTTTTTTTTGGTAAATGTCACTAAAGCTTTGGGGTGCGTGCTTACTTGAAAAAACTCTTTTCTCCCTACAAAACAAAAACCACCAAACCCAACATGGACATACAAAAAAAAACAAACCTTACCACTTGAAGTTAGATTTAGCCAGAAACTAAATATTTTCATCAATGCTTCTGATTTTCCGAGATCACACTAAGGCACAACAGAAAAGAGAATATGCATGAGAAAAATTCTTCCTTTCTGATTCTGATTTGCACAAATTGCACAGAGTCGCGGGTAAAAGAGCATATGCAGAAATGAAAGGTATAGATCCGATAATAAAAACCAGAGAGCTAAATAAACCAAAATAAATAGAGAGATGAATAGCTACAACTACAAAAAAGGATTGTATACCCCCAGATCTTAAAAATGACGTAGCAAGGGCTACCAGAAACCTTTCCGTGTGAAACGAAAGGGGTTCGTCACTGGAACAAATGCTCCTAACACAATAGAGAAGTCCTCTCGGCCCGAAATCAGTTAAAAACAATAGATCTAGGAAGTAACAATCGAATGCAATTGTATCGGCTTCAGATTTGGATCACCAATTGATGCATCCCTCAAATAGCACTCATACCATGTAGGAATTTACACGGTAAGTTCTTTAGACAGATCACCAAAGGACACCGCTCACAAACAGATCACATATCAATACACCAATAGCCTTAACATGGTTAAAAAGAGGGAAACAGTCCATGGACTGAGCCAACAAGGCCACTTCAGGGAATTTATTAACAAACTAATGAAAATTTACATAAGCTTCTCTCATCAATGGTTACCCTGCAAATCACCATCCATGCTATTTAAATAAATATCATGGACCAATCAAGTGTTAAGCCATGGATCAAGTGTCGGTAATACCAAGGAGAGAATGAATGATCAAATCACTACATATCGTGATCGTCACATTGTAAGTTACAAAAGAACATAGCAAAGAATCACACTTTACCTAAATCTACACTAGACGAAGTTATACTTAACTATTTTCTATTTGTCGGAATATCCTAATATAAACTAGTTGAGGTGTGGAAAACTTTAGCCTCTCTATATATAATTATTGATGATGTTGCTACCTATTCCTCATAAATGAAAGCTATTTATATGCTTCTCTAAGAATTCCTTACCATACAATGTATTGTTGCTTAGTTACAAATAAAACAAGCACGTTTGAAAAATAAATGTCAAGTTTTGAAATAACAACACAACTCCTTGTTGCTACAACTAATTGAGAAGGATAAGACTATTCAAAACATGTAGGATTGGAAAAATAACCTTGAATTTGAATTCATTCATCTACAGAATGTTGAGAAGGATGCTAATGATGTTATGTCGCTAGAATCATCTACTGATGATATTTCTTGTACTCCAATTAATTATAAAACTATTGATGTTGATTTTTTTGTTTCATTGCATGGTTTATTAGCCACTAAGTGTGTTGTTTCTCCTAACATTGAAAACAAAACTTCAAGTATTCAGTCCCAATTGCTAAGCAATATGGGAAATATTAGAGGCAGACATGGAAACAATGGAAAATATGTTTCTAATCATATTTCCCCTCACATACATACATATATAATAGATCTAAGATATAATATTAATACTCCTACCTCAGTACCTACATATAGTCATGATAAGTTTCAAAAGTGTTATTTGTTGCATGAGAATTTTAAAATAGGTTGTTGGGAGAGTTACCCTCTACTTACTATTTTGAGTAAACGGTTGACCTGATTGATAATTTTATTATGGACTTTCTCATAAATATTACTAATGTATAGTATTACTCTAATCCTATTAATGAATCAAAACATGATCCTACACCTATGTCATATCATCATTCTCATAAAAATCAAAAGAATTTACCATGGAATCAAAATTATTGGGAAAATGGCAATTATGCTTTCAAATCTTTACAAAAAATACATGAAGGGAAAAACCATGGACTAGTTCTAACTATTAGGATAGACCATGGTTGGACTGATGAATGGTCATAGAATGCATTTCATAGATGCCTCAGGACTTCATATAATTGCGTATCATGCATAATTATTAGGTGATATAGTTCTACATATTATTTTGTTTGATCAACATTGAAGGTGACATTGTTTATACTTATTTATGAGTACTTCGTGTTGCTCGTGTTAGTATTTAGATTGATTTAGGAGTGTTTTTTTTTTAAAACATACTCATAACAGTAACTTTCTTACTCCTGACAATGTTCAAATTTCTTCAAGAGTATTTCTCGTTGTTGGTGAGAGTGTTAAAACTTCTTTAAGAGTGTTATTTGTTCATATTTTCTCAAAATTATTTCTTTCTAATAGGTGATAATGTTTAGAATTTCATAGAAGTGTTGCTAATTGCTTGTGACAGTATTCAACATTTTTTTGATATCTTCATTACATCCTTGATAGAGGTGAAGCTTGTATGCTTTGAAATTTGTTAGAAATGTGGGAAGTTTTCATCAAGGGGGAGTGTTGATGTAATGCTATATTCCTCCATAAATGTTTCATCTCCCCAATTATCAGTAAGGTGGAGTGTTGGAATGTAGCAATTTGGAAGGTAGTAACTTCTAGGTTATGTTAGAATAAACTCTAATTTTATGTAAAAGAGTTGAATCCCACACACATCATGGAGTAAAATACCCTTGCAATAATCCATTTTATAAAAAATGTGAAATTAGATTATCCCACATGTTATTACGATGCAATTCCCTAATATTTCTTGGTATATAATTGAGGCTAGGAAGTCTTCATAAAGGAGTGAAGTAGAGTTGAGGTTCTATTTAAAATATTGGATTTTTTTTAAGATAGTAAAGATGTATTCTCTTCCCATGGATGTTTCCTGAATTGGGGTTTTACCATGTAAATCTAGTGTGTCCTTTATTTTTCAATATTTCTATTATTGATTATGTGTTGCTATTATGAATATGAGGTTAGATTAGTAAAATTATACTTTGTTTATCTTGTTATATGTTTCTAAATATTTTCAATATTTAAACATGAAGATGTTATCAAAAGCCATAGTTTTTGTAACACACCCTCCCACCCCCATGTACTATCTTGGGGTGCAAGTGGTGTTACCTATTGATTTTAACCAATATCTAAGGTCTATTTGAACATGGATTTACAAAATTCCTTATTTTCCAATGTCATCTAAACTCAAAACAAATTCCAACATTGCATTCAACTTGTTGATATCATTCTCGTGATATAAATTTTATCTCAATCTAAATCCCACATTGAAAATTATTCCCATTTGAAGTTCATCCAATAATATTAGACCATGTTAGCATTAAGCTACCACATAGAATCCACACGGCACTTCCATATCAACATAACATTAATTTGTGTCATCAATATGCTACCATATGGCATCCCCATATGGGCCACGTGGCACTACCATGTTAGGTTGATTGGGGTCCACGTCATGATGGGCTAATAAGTGGCATCCATGTTTTCCCTTTCATATCCCTATGAAATTGCCACATCAGATCAGATGTAGGACCCACCTATCCCTTCCCTGTAATGATTTGCAATATTTTCCCACTATATCTAGTTATGGGTTCTCAAAAATTAGGTGGGTTTAATAGAGGTTGTTTCTCATTTCATACCCCCCTGTTAATTCACGATGAACTAGAGGGAACCTTATGGTGAATTTAGGTCATTGATCATGCCCTTACCATGATCATGCTTTCATGATATGACAATTACCCTCAATGGGAATCCCCACATTTACCCCCTCCTCCCCACCATTAATTCATAGTGGACTAAGTGGACCCTAGAGTGAATAAGGGTGATTGATTTAGCCATGATCTAATCACATCATCCAAAGAAAACCTCTCATTAACAATGGGCTAGAGAGGGAAATAAAATGAGTAGTGGGTGGTCCCATTAGTTTGAAACCTCCATAGAAAAGAAAGTTTCATGGAAATTAGCATCATCGCTCCATTGTCACTTCCCATTCCATGTTGTATCAAAAATTGTCTATGGTGATGAGTGGTAGGAGATGGACAATGGCAAGGTTCAACTGTTGTATATGTGCAAACTCGTCCACATTAGAGAAATTTTGAGGTTTAAAACGGGCCTAAAAATAAAATTTTTAAACTAAAATCAACTTTATAAGAACCAATAGGATTCAAGATGATTATGTCAACCATGGGGAATGATTTACTAATTTTTGAGTTAAAAACTAAAACTATTAAAAAATTAAAATTAAAAAAACTACATTTCCAACTCATATTTTCAACTTATCTCCATACTCTTTTACTCAAATTTCAAGCGGAAGCACTCGTTGGATGCATAATATAGTTCCTCATCCAAGGAGTACCCATGTTGCACACTTTTGACATACTCCGCTACATGAAAAATGAGAAATACATAAAAATTGTGACTGCAATCACACTTTTCATGTATTTCTCATTTTTCATATAGAAAGTTCCATAAAAAGTATGCAAAATGGGTAGTCCTTGGATGAGGAATTAAATTATGCATCCAATGAGTTCTCCCACTCAAAATTTGAGTAAAACCGTAGGGAGACAAGTTGAAAATATGAGTTGAAAAAGTATTTTTGTTTTTTTTTCCTCTAAACTTTGATGATGTAATCTAATATTATTTTATTATTTCCACCATTATTCAATAATATTCCTTAGGAGTTCCATTTTAGACCCCAAAATTTCTCTAATGTATCTACATTCCCCAAATCCCAGATTTCCCCTTAAGCTTCACGAGTAAATCCAACCATGTGCATATGAACCACCAGTGTTGGACCCCATCTTGCTTATCTCATTACAAATTGTGCATGTCCCAAAATACAATCCGAAATATATGTATACCACTTTCCATGAATGCTTTCCTGGTCCATCCAAATGCCTAGATTCTTGGATGCATCCACAATGAAATTCAGAGTCTTTCTCAAGTATTTGGATATAAACAAGACTTGGGAGATGAAGGAGTATATGACCTAAATACAAAGTACATTAAAAGGGGAATTTAATCAAGGATAAGTTTCATATTAGTGTTAATGCTTATAGAGAAGTAGAATAGAGTTAAATTAACTAGACTTTCATGGAGAATCAATGCTTCTACTAAAACACCTAGTTTATGAGACAATGGTTGAATCCTAAGAACAGTCCTTCGGAGGTACGAGACTATGTCCAAAATATCTCAAGGGTACTAACAAATATTAATTTATCTTAGATCCTAAAAAAGTAAAGAAATGTCTCCAAGATCCATATTTCCCAAGAAATCTTCAGACCAAGTTATGATTCATTAATTTCAAGGAATCACAATGATATACAAGTGTGCATAAACCATAGAATTGTTGCATCACTCCTAATCTAAATAATGATAATAACATGTTGGATCCTCGTTTAACACACAACACATCATTTCCTTTCATGTTGGGTATGGGTTATATTCTTTCCACGACTAGCCCTAGGGGTTGTACATTGCTTTAGGTACAATGGAGGGGTGGTATCCAAATAATAGTTGGACACACCCAAGGATGATGGGTGGAACTATCCATGGTTTTTTGCGTGTTGTTTTTGTACATGGTTTTTGGGATGATGGTTTTTTCTCTTGGTATTTCGTAGATCTGGTAAAAGAAACTACAATTATCTGCTAATAGAGGGTTAATGGATTGGGTTTGATGAATGCTTCGACACGTATATAATGCATTGTAACATTGAAAGGAATATAATAAGAATATAAGTAATTACTTAAAGCGTCTTTAAATGCACTAATATTGTTTTAATAAATATATTATGAACTAATCTATATACCAAATATTTTGATTAACCAACTTACTCGCACACACATACACAATCAACAATAATTGAATGAAATCTATTATAATCTTTAAAACCAAGAAAATTGTTTTTCACTATTTTCCAACTAAATGATGACAATGAAAAGTAATTAAAACATAAATCAAACCAAGATTAAATAATGACATGACAAGGATGCTAATATTCATCTTTTCAAAAAACATAATTATTAAGTGAATAGACCATAAATAGGAAAACTCCTCAAATGAATAACTTTACTACATAAATTACATGAGCCTAATCTTTGATTTATGTTAAATATATAAAAAAGAACTTCAACAAATTATTTAAATGAAAAAAATACAAATTCATTAAATATAATTCAGTATAACAATAAGCCCCCAGGGCTAGTTCAATTGGCCTAGTCCATTAAAGCACTTGTTATTGAGAGATAGCTAGGTCAATTATCCTCAACACTCTTGAGGTTAGTCTTCTTTAATGAGCCAATAAGAAGTGATCCCTTCTTGTAAATCTACATATAGCAATGTTTTTGTGGAGATAGTAGTCAACAATCTTAAAAATCCATAAACCACATCTAAAAAAATCATTATAACAATGCTATAAGCCAACATCTATACTACTATAAGCCAACATCTATATAAGCCAACATCTATACTACTTTTGTTATCCTACAAAATTTAAATAATTATTTTTTTGTTTTCTTCTTCCATTTAGACGTTACCATATCTTATGTTTAATTGTATTTTAAAACTTTAGTACATTATTAAAATCTTAAAAAAAGTTAATATATATAGATGAATTAAATGTTGAATATTTATTTATGAATAAACTTACCAACATCCTAAAATATGTCATGTATACTTCAGCTTGAATACATTGCTTCATATTTTCACTATAAAAGATTTTGGACGATGATTTTTCATATGAAAAAGGAGAGGAAGGCATATTATAGATCACATCTTCAGAAGATCAGTAAATTCACTTTTACATCCTTCATTAGTATGTTCTTACAAATGGCGTCTTTATGTAAAAGAGTCGTTATTTGAAAACTATTCAGGGATTTCGTTTAGCAAATAGTTCCATCAAACACTTTGTTTATACAATTTGTATACTCATGACATCTGTTAAAAGAAGTTGTGGCATACGAATAAATCAAACCTATGTGCTTTTCTTTTCTAATATGTGTTATTTTTTTAAATGCTATTATATAGATATTTATGTGATATTATTAACCATTCTAAATTTCGTTTTATAACTCATTTCATTGGTTTAAAAGGTTTGTAACATTGAAGATTATGCCCATATTTGTTTTCATTAGATTTCCTTTAATCAAATTGGAACACTTGTAAAAATAACTTCGTAATATAAGATATTGTCTAAGTGTGGTTTATTCATTTTAGCTTAAGTTAATAATTTAATAAATCATTTCAATCACATTTGAGTTAATAAATTTAATAAATAGTTTAAAAAAATCAAATATTTTATGAAATATTTGAAATATTTTTTTTCAAAATAAATGAATAATATTTTTAAAAATTCAAATATTGTGTATCAAAATGGTATTCTGAAATCAAATTACTTTTCCAACTCTTCATGAAATTTGAACTTTGACTTAATTGGATTTATCCCCACACAAACTAATTGATCTATACCTCATGTGTCACGCCTCTACATTGGCGGTAATCTTCCAACTGCACTATAGCGAGGTGCGGCACCACTGAACACTTTCTTTTCACCAATACTTATGTTCATGGACTACGCCTAACATTTATACTTAGTTTATTTTTCGTTACCAAGTATTATCTTTGTCCTTTATATCGATGAAATCCCATACATATTCATCATTAACAATATTATACAATAGAAATGCACACAGTATAAAGGGAGGGGCAACTCCCTGCAATATGAGTCTTCCCAAATCAATATATATAATTTTCACTTTTATAAAGTACAAGTTAAATCTTGGGAAACCCCAAATTTACACTAGCCAAATTTCCAACTTTCAGAAAACATGGTTGCCCAGCTCGTCGGTGCCTCTGCACGGTCGCTGCACAACTCACCAACCCTTCATTCATCTCGTCGCACGATCATGTCGTTTGCCCAACTTGAGCGCACTTTGTCGTAACCAAGTCGCCACACACGGGCTCCTCCGCACGAGTCACACCTCCCTTCACAACTCCAACACTTCACCATTTCTACCATTTCTTCGTGCACGGCGTGCCCTACCAGGGTCGCCCGTCCACACGATTCTTCATTTCGGCATGCACGGCGTGCCCTCGCCCGGCTGCTTGTCTGCATGTCCACCCATTCACCTGTTCACCCAAACTCGTTCACCCAAACTCGTTCACCTGAACGACTTCATCCAAGTCGCCACACAAGTTCACCCGGGTCGCCCAACGAGCTCACCCGGTTCACCCAAACGACTTCACCTCGGTCGCCTGACGACCTTGTTATCACTCATGTTTTCCCCAAAGTTGTAAGAAAGGAAAATTAGGTTGAGGTAACCACAAGCAAATCTTTTAGATGCAGAATCTAGCCAATCTTCATCCAGATAGGTCTCTCTCTTTATGATTTAACTTTGTTTTGAAAGGTATAAGGCTAGCTATGAAGTTCAAGGGTTTTGTTTGATTTTTGGGTGGTGAGATTCAATAGAGCAGAGGTGTAAGACTGAATAGTTCAGTCCATTGGGCTAATGGAGTCAACATGGATGGATTTCTAGATTTGGTTTCTTAACAAAGGATGGTTCCACAGAGCAAGGTAGTCAAATAGGGAACAAATAAAGACTTGAAGCAAATGGAATGGGTTCAAATTGGGTGAACGGAAGTCAAGAATCTTTCAACCTATTTAAAGAGGGAAAGTGGATGATTACTACTAAAGAGCAGTTTAAGAATTCTTTAACAAATAATCAACATGAAAGAATTAGGAAACGGGATCAATTAAGATTTACACTGCTTATTCTAATTTTGAAGAAAACAGAGAGAATGATAATGGATGAAGAGAGACTGCATTCAAGCATATTATGAATTAATCTTTATCTCTATCATTCAGATTTTGTAACATGGGTGACATAAGAAACTAGAAAAACTTTAAAACATAGATATAAGGGACTTATTGGTTCGGTGGTTGATTCAAGAATCTTGTGACAAGTCCTCTACTTCAATTCTTCATCTAGTGAGCCCAACAACAGTTGATTCTGACAGCTCTATATCCCAAAACTCAATGTTACAGCAAAATCTAGGAATACTCACCAACCTCAAATACTTCGTTTGGGGGGGTATTTATACAACATATCTTACAAAATATCTTATGGAGATAATATCTAGTGATGACTAATTTTTTTTTACAAAACATAGATACAAATAGTCTCGAAAACAGGGAAAAGATAAAATGATGTTGTGCTGGTTTCTCCGTCTTTGTCGGATGTGCTCGAGGCAGGTTCTGCGAGTCGGTTTACAGTTGTCTTCCACTGATACTCTGTGTTGGCTGCTTTGTCTTTGTCGAATCTTCTTCAACCCTGATCTGATAGACTTGGACCCATTTGACCATGATTCATCCCTATCTATCTTATCATGGTAGAATAGCCAAAAATTTACATCTTGCCCAAGAGAAGTTTACAAAATTTCTAACATATCTTCCTACCATTTATGCTTTGGCAATTTATGCCTCTAAAGTTTTCTGAGAGTTTCATTAGTCTCTGTATATCTAAAGAAATTATGCTGAATGGTGAATAGATGCTTTACCTCATGCTCAATGTAGAATAAATTCTCTAAATTGTCATAGAGAACTCGGCCAGATGAAAGTGCTTTTACTCCTTATGCACTTGAAGATGCGCTAGCTTGGTTTCCACTATACTTATTCCATTTATCAACATAATTAATGTGTTTCATTAACGTATCATTGATGACCAAAGGACTAGGTAGTCCTTTACTCAGCAAAACTGTGAACTTCTCCATAAATGCACTGATTTCCACTTGCATATCTTGGCACCTTCTCTCTAAGTTCTGCATTAAAGTTCTCTTGGTTAGAACTTTTTTTATTTCCAAAATTGTGTCTATCCTATCTTGAATTCCAAGTTGCTCCAATTGTTCTGCATTGTGGGTGTTCAAAAAGTGTATAAGCCGATTAGCTTCTTCAGGCATTTTGCCTAATTGTGCTCTTGTCTGCTGAATTAATTTGTGGGTTATGTTTATTAAGCAAGTCTTCTCATAGATCACTTGGATAGATGGCCATATTTCATTTATAGACTAGGTGACATTTGCCCAAAGGATTTTTCTGATCTCTGCCAAGGGCTTATCAAAGGTGAAGCCTTGTTTAATGTTTTGGCTTTACTTTCCAAGGCTTTAATCTCCTTGGTTTTTTCCACAACACTGATTTTGGAAATATCATAATTTCTCTCTTCCTTAGCCAATTGCTCTTTTACCACTTTCAATTCTAACACTTGTAGCTTTAATTCTTCCATGGCCTTACCAATTCTTCTATGCTCATATTAGTACTGCTACCTGGTGGTGCTCCCGCTAATGATGTAGCTATGATTACCTCTACTGTGACTGCTGGGACATTTGGGGCCAATGCTGATCCAATTGTTGAGGGTACTGTGGTCGTGACTATAGGGATTACCTCAGGTGGCTGGGAGGTCGAATCTCCCTACTTCACTTTTAGTGATTTTTCCAATGCCTACTCTATATCGATTAACCTTTCATTGAGTTTCATGAGCAAGTCCATTTGTGGGGTGAGTGGCTTCTTTGTCTCTCTTCTTGTTTCTTTCCTCATTTAGAAGAGTTTGCAATGCTGGAATTCCTGCAGCTTTAGTTTTGGCTGGAGGAATTTGTTCTTGTTAATCTGTCATTGCAGGCTACTCTGCACTTGCCACTTCTTTTCCCTTGGAAGTTCCTATAACTCTTGTACTCGTTTCCTGTACAGGTTGCTGATAAGTTCCAGCAGAGGATGTTCCAGCTCCTGATTGTTGAGGCAGTTTGAAAGATAACTGTCCAAAAGGTTCGAGGTCAAGGGTTTTTTTCAAAATCTTTGATGACATTTTCCATCTTTTCGTGCTCACTAGTTTCTTCTATTAATGTCCCTTCTACCCATTCATCCTAATTTGCAAATTGTTCATTTATGGTATCTTATGATGTATATAAACTGACAGCCTGTTTCTTACCCTTCTATCACTTATTAAACTATTTGGGTCATATGGCACCCACCAAAAACTCTTCTTCAATTTAAGGTGTTCTTCTAATATCTTCTCAGCATCTTTCCATGAATCCCTAGAATTAATGACATAAGGGCCTAACTAGTTTTTTATTCTCAACTGAGCCTTTTTCTTTACATTACAAAAGTGAGTTAATTTTTGCAGTGATAATCTGCTTGAAATATTCTAATGCAAATAATCTCATGGGCACATATCTAGGCAACTTGAAAGGGCAAAGTTCACACCCATACATTCTGATTTCTGTGTGATTTTGGTACAGGTACCAGTCACCTATCCTGCACTATTTAGAAAGCTGCAAATTCTTCTTCATGTCGCCAGTGATTCTAGGAGGAGGAGCTGCTATCAACAGAGTGGAGGCTGGATGTACAAATAAGTCAATGAATTCACTATAGGTATAAGGGGAGTCACAGGTATTATGGAAGACTGAGCTCCAAATGATTACAGACCTCCAATTTCCTTTTGAGTCTAATTTCCTGATGGGAAATGGAAAGCTGTTTCGTTGATAATATAACAATAGATGGTATATAAAAGATGTGTATTTGAAGACTCCTTCTCTATCCAAATTTATAAATTGATCATGGATTTTGTTGGCAATAAAAGTGGCATAGTCATACTTGACAGCAGGGGGTTGTCCTGAAGTAAAGATTGATAATAGAACCAAGGTGATATCATCAACATATTCACTAGACCTAAATCCCAAGACCAAGGATATCATGTCAACAATAAGTCTGCTAGTTTCAGTGAACCAGGTTTGCAGATAAGGAGGAGGACCTTTAGGTTGGTGGGTTGGTATCATGAAAATCTAGGCAATGTGGGTTATCTCTGATTTGGGCAATTGAGATGCTTGTTCAAGTAAAAATTCCATGAAAAGACGAGCAAGGGGCTTAGTGGAATGGAAATGTATCATCTCATTGATGGATTCAGCAGTTATGGGGACAAGAACAGTTTGGGAACGGGACATAACTCCTCTATGGACAGGGTCATAGTTAGCACAACATTGATGATTAAGGTCTGGGAAAACATGGACCGAGGAGAGCAAGTACATGGGAAGGTTCGATTCCCACAGTCCAAAAATATCAGAGTTGCCTATATAACTATCCCTAATTTGGTAGAAGGTCTAAAGATGGTTCCTGTCACTAGATAAATATTGTATTTGGAAATCTCTGTCAGCCGAGGGTAGATAATCTAAGTCCTTTTGAGGTGCATTTATGTGCGCGACATTCAGGGCTATGCGGGCTTCCATATTTGGTTCTTGTGTTTTCAAACTGGAATTTGGGCTTCTGTGGAAACAATGGACTAAACAACAGGCTTGGGGGTATTTTTATGGTAGCTTCGGAATGATTTCAACTTAAATTCGTTTCTTTTGGGTAAAATTCTCAGTGGAAAAATTGAAATTATAGGTTTGCGAAGTGAATTGGGTAAATACCTGTGTTTAAGAGGCAAACTGTGTAATTCACAGGTTGAGCGATGAACTGCAGAGCACGACACTGAAGTTTCTTGGACTGATGGTGGACTGGATGTAATTTGCATGGAGCACAGTTCACAGGGAATAAGGGTGAAAATGACATTTTCCAATAGATTTAACGAAATTTGGTTTTGGCAGGGCTTTTTTTGCATTTATTGAGCAACTGACGTCAAAGTTATGGGACATTTTGTCGTTAGCAGAGGGTGGTAAACAGTTTACCCCACACTGCTTTTGGGGTCGGGTGGTTTCGGATGAGAGGCAAGCAAGCAGGTTGAATGAGCGATGTGTGGTAGAGGTATGGCGGAAAATCATCGAGCGATCGTGAGTTAAAAGACGAAGGGAAGGGGGTCGCGATATCACCGTTGACCATCAGATGATCAGGCAGAGATCGGACGGCAAACGAGAGTGAGACAAGGCAAGGAGTTATGCAGCGGGCTCGGGTTAATAAAACTTAATTTAATCGTATCGGGCATGTTTTGATTAGTCGGGGGGATCATTATTAGTTAACTGAGGGTTAACTAATCCCACAGTTTTGTGGTGTGGCGGGGAGGCTATTAATAAATTCCAAATGAATCTATTAATCCCAAAACTCAACCTTATAATGGTTTTATATACCATCGGGGCAGGAATTAGGTAATACTTGGGGTTTGTAAAATACTTACATATTATGGGAAGAGGGTAACTTTTTTTTGGGATTTATATAATAATCCTTAGAAGTTAATATGAAATGAAAAAACTAAAGTGCTAAGTTAAAGCTATTTCTGCATATATTCAAACTTAGGTTAGAGAGAAAAAAGGGTTTTTAAGCGACATCGTGCATGTTTTCTAAGTAAAAAATAGGATTTCACTTAGGAGAACTTTATGGAATGAAACGAATGGCTTATGGGTGGTATTAAGAACAAATCTTAATACTTTTGGGGGGAATTGGTGAATGTTCATGGAAAAATGTAAAGGGGAGTTAGTCATGTAACCTTACTTTGCTTGAACTGCTTCAAGTATAATCTTTTTTTGGTACTTGTGATTAAAGTGAAAGTTGACACTTTGGAGACAAAATCTATCACAAATATCATTTTGCAACACCATTCTACCCACTCAGCCTACTTATCTGCCAAGATTAAATAGTTTGGTTAGATTTTACTCTCTATTTCTAAAACAAGAAATTCAAACATGAACTGGCCAAGATTAAGCTGTTTGGTCATTCATCAATGGTGGCATAAATCAACAAGTTGCACACAATTATATTATTGTAGAAAATAAAATAGTAGTGGCATTTTGGACTTGCAGACTTTCTTGATCTATTTTGTTTGGGGTTCATTTCTTTGACTTTTTTGACCATTTTCTTCTTTTTACCCTTTGATTTTTCTTTTAGGGCATACCCTCTTTACACTTTTTAAATTTTTTGATTTTTTGACAATATGGAAAACCTTTGCAACAAGAGAAGGTATGAACATATTACAGAGCTCATCAATGTCAATCATGAAATATGACACCTCTTGTTATAGGAGCATAACAGTGGCTCCACTTGGGGATGACTTTCCCTAGTGGAAAGTCAAGAACAGTAGGTCAGATGGCCTTCTCCATAACTTTGACTCTGCTCTAAAATCTCCTTCTATTGGTTGCTTTATTATATTGTATTACAGTCACACTTGTGAATCTTAGGGCCTTCTCCTTGGGCTTCACCTTCAGCAAGTTACTACCCGACGCAAACTAATACATTGCCAAGGATATAGTATATACATGTTAAAGAAAGAATACATCAAAAAGTTGGATCAAAGTAGTGTTTTAGCATCCGACCATTAATTGACCCTTCTTCTGTTTTTGTACCATCTAGGTTCTTCATAGAGTAAGTATTGTTCCCTTGTAAGGCCCGGATAATAAAACGCCCCTTCCATAGGAAGTCAAACTTCTCATGTTTTCCTTTGTCTTCTCTCCTGGAATCCCATTTTAAAACTTTTTCCCCAAGGTAGAAATCTTTTGCCTTGGTCCTCTTATCAAATATTTTCTTGAGCTTTTATTGTAGTACTTGGGATCTTTGGTATACCTCTTCTCTGTTCTGCTACAAATGGATGGTCTAATTTATTCTTCTTTGAATGTCATTGGGTTCCACCTGAGCTTCTTGCAGTAGTTTCACTATCGAGACTCCTAAAGATGAAGGAAATATGTCCTCCATGCCATAAACTAATTCATAAGGGCTAGTTCCTATGGATCTCTTTGTAGTTAGTCTGTATGCCCATAGTGCATTTGTAAGTTTCTTGTGCCATTTTTTCTTGTTTTCTTCTAACAATTTCTTAATAATATTAATCAGGCTTTTATTGGAAGACTCAGCTAGACCATTACCTTGAGGGTAATAGGCTGTGGAATGGCCTAATGTGATATGGTTTTTGTTACAGAAACTTATCATTTTCTTGGATTTGAAACAAGCAACTTTGTTAGTTATGATCTTTTCAGGACAGCCAAATCGAGATAATATGTTGGTTTCTAAGAATCCTATAACCCCTGTATCATTAGCTTCTTTGGAAAGAATTACTTCTATCCATTTGGTGAAATAAGTTGTGGTAGTGAGGATCCATTTACGTTGGCTAGAAGAGGGAGGATGGATTTCCCCAATGAATTCCAAACCCCCTTGTTGGAAGGGCTTTTTAGTGGAAATTGGTCTAAGGGGTAGAGGTAAAAGTTTCCTCTTGCCTTCAAAAATTTGACATGTGGTAAGTGGTGACAAATTTCTTTACATCGGCAAACAAGGTGGACCAATAAAATCTAGCCCTTAGGATTTTGTCTGCAGTTGATTTCCAGTAAAGATGTCTACCACAGTCCCTTATATGAAATTCTTTGAGAACTTTGTGAGCTTCATCTTTCATTAAACAATTCAATAGAATATCGTCATGATTTTTCCAAAATAAAGCATTATCTAGAATACAAAATTGTGAAGCTTTCATCTTTAAAAACCTTTTCTTTTTTCTGGATAACCCTAGAGGAGCCTACAGGTTTAATAATACATAAGTTATATCAGCATACCAAGGTGACTCTAAGAAGGCCTGTCTGATTTGTGGAGTCGCCATCTCCTGTTCATTATCCAGTTCATTGATATCCAGGGCTTGAAAGTTTGTTTTAGTCATGAGTTTAGTCAATCCCTATCCCTTTATAA
Source organism: Pinus taeda (assembly GCA_000404065.3). Classification (NCBI taxonomy): domain Eukaryota; kingdom Viridiplantae; phylum Streptophyta; class Pinopsida; order Pinales; family Pinaceae; genus Pinus; species Pinus taeda. The sequence goes on along the minus strand of APFE030497213.1, from coordinate 33,271 downwards.
TCTTTGTAGGTTTCATTTCAATATCATACTCCAACATATTAGCTATCCATTTCCCTCGTTTGCCCTCAATTCCATCCTAACTTAGGATGTCTTTGACAACAACACTTGGTACATAAGCTATTACATGGGAGTACAATATATAGACTCTGAAGTCTTTAATAACTTTCACAAGTGAAAAAGCCTGTTTCTCCACAATTCGGTATTTTAGCGGTGCATCTCTAAGTGCTTTACTAAAAAAGGCTATGGTTTTTTCACATCCTTGATCATCTTTATGTAGTAAAACAATAGCAATGGTTTGTTCTGATGCAAATGAAAATATTATGAAGTCTCTATCAAACATTGGACTTGTAAGGACTGGTGTTTTGGTCAAAGCCATTTTAATTTCTTCAAATGCTTGTTTAGCTTCTAATGTCCATTTAACCTTGGAATCCTTTTTTAACATATTGTTCAGTGATCTAATTAATTCAGCCAAGTTAGGTATGAATATTCTTAAAAAGTTGATCTTTCCTAGGAAACCTTGAAGTTCTTTGACATTTCTAGGGTGGGGTATTTGTAGAATGGCTTCTATTCTAGTAGGATCAATTCTGATGCCATCTTTGGAGATGATATGGCCTAACATTTTGCCTTCCTCTAGACCAAACAATGACTTCTTAGGATTTAATGAGATACCATACTTTCTGCATTTTAAGAACATTTGTCTCAAATGATCTAAATATTGCTGATCTGGCATAGAAAACATTATAAGGTCATTTTGATGTATGACCAGAAAATCATGAATTTCTTTTGCAAAAGCTATGTCCATTGCTCGCTGAAAGGTTGCCCCTGCATTCTTAAGTTCGAATGGAATTTTAACATATTTGAAAGTTCCCCATGGTGTTATAAAAGCAGTCTTTTCCTAGTCATCAGGATGGACCAGAATATGGTTAAAGCCTAAGAACCCATCCAAAAGTAAAATCCTGGAGGCACCTACTACCCTTTGTGAAATATGGTTCATCTCAGGTAATGGGTAATGGTCTTTCAAAAAAACCTTATTTGCATTCCTTAAATCAACACACAATCTGGTTTCTCCTATTTTCTTCCTAGTAGGTGCTATATTAGACACCCACTCTGAAAACCTGATAGGAGCAATTATCCATGCTTCATACATTCATTTGATTTCTTTTTCAATTAATGGGAATAGCACAAGGTTAATTCGTTTGAGCTTTTGTTTGAATGGTTTCTGATTTTCCTTGAGGGGTATTGTATGTTGAATTACAGAGGTGTCATAAGATTTTAGATCTTCATAGCTGTAGGCAAAAACATCCTGGAATTCTTTGATCAGTTCAACATATTTAAGTTTTTTATCAAGGGGAAAAGTTTTGGATAATTTTATCATTTTTGGATTTTCTTCATTTCCTATGTTACAGTCTTCAATGTTTTCCTTTGGAGGTTGCATTTTGGGTTTCTTTGGGATATCATTAAAATCAAAGGAATCTTCCAAAGGAGTTAATCCTTTGGGCAAACGATTGTCTTTCAAACTAATAACTTGAGATTCTCCTTCGATAATCTCATCGATGTCTATTTCTTTAAGATCTTACATTTCTTTATTGGTAAATTTTGTTGGTTGAAGCATTTGAGTTGCACTTTCTACTGAAATATCTGTTTCAATTTTATCTATTTGATTAAACTCACCGACAGTGTCTATGTCTATATTAGTGCTAGAAAATTCTTCCTCTAGGGTCAAGAATTTGTTAATCTAAATATCAATGTCAAACACATGTCAATTCTTTACATTGTCAGATATGGCTGGTTTGTGTCTAATCTCAGCTGTGAACTGATGATTGGGTTCAAATGGTAATTTACAGGTGCTGGCAGATGTTGCTAAGTTGTGAGCATGCAAATTATGCTTTCTTGGAATTGTAGCAAGCTGTATTTCAAGAAATGTATTGAGGATCTGAATCGTTGTTCCTCTGTAAGATCTCAGTCTGGGATCATTTGTGGGGAAGTTCCCTTTTATCTATTGAATGACTAAATCAGAATCTCCCAAAATTGATACCTTGATTGCCCCTAAACTCTTGATCAATTTAAGTCCTAGCAACATGGCTTCATATTCAGCCATATTATTGGTGCATCCAAAGTTTAACCTGTAAGCATGACCTTCAACATGATCATTTTCATGATTGTGCAACCAAATTCTAGCTCCTGCTCCTGATTTATTAACCGAACCATCAAATTCTAAGTACCAAAGGATCTCATGTTCATAGCTACCATCAAGAGTCTCAGTAATTTGCTTGATAGGAAGATATGATTCTTTACTTTGATCTTGTTTCTCTTGAGTGTCTGGTATATCATAGTTCTCAGAAAATTCTTGAATTTGAACACTAGACTTTTTGTTTGAAATTCCTTCTTGTTCAAATGTTAAAACATTGACATAAGTTGGAGGATCAATTTCAGCATTGTAGAGAATGAAGGAGTCCATGTTAGAGTGCATGGAGTAGATAGGAAAATTTTGGGGTTTTTCCTAGCTACTTACCACATATTTCATCAAAGTTTCTCGGTACAGTTTCTTTGGTTGATCAAATACTGAAATAGTAACATAGGACATGTCCAACTGTAAATATCCTTGAAGCCTTGCACCCCAAGATGTAAACAATAACATGCCATATTTTGGTGGAATATCAGCTATCACTATGTCCATTAAAATAGTTTTGGCAGGGTACTGAACTAATGATACACATAAATCTTTGATCAATCCTAGACATCTAACCTGGCTTGAATCAAAAGAGAATAAGTCTTTGTATGGCCTGGTAATATCTACGTCCAACTTCTCCATTACAGATTTAGGCATTAGGTTATGAGAAGCACCAGAATCAAACATGGCATTATGAAGTATTTTATCACATTGTATGTTCAGACTTACATAGAAAGGAGGAACACCTCCATCTACTGATTTTTTATTTACCTCAGGTCCAAAAATTAATTCAGGTTGGTCATCAAAAACATTTACCGAATCTTTCTTTACTGAAATTTGGAGTGATCTGCTAATTTGACCTCTATAGACATCATGTTTAACCAATTCTCATAATGGAATAACTATCTTTAATTTTCCTATTTCAGTCTCAAGATTGAAAGGTTTTTCAGTTTGAGTTTTTGTATTTGGGACAGTGGGATTCTCTTTTTTTGTTGCATTTTCTATGTTTTTCTCTTTTCCAGGAGTGGGGTTTTGGGCTGAAGTTTCTTCCAAATCAATTTCTAAAGGTTCTTCCACATTTCCTTTGCAAGGAATAGAAGTGGAAGGTTCTCTGTTAGGTCATTCATTATCTGATACGTCTTCAACTATTGGATTATTTGGGTTAGGACCTGTTCCAAGAAGGGCTTATATAGGGGAGTTATTGATCTTAGATTTGTTAGGTTGCTTGGAATCTTTTTGTTTATTGGTTTCAGGTACATCTATTCTTCTTCTCCTTAGATTGTATTGCTTGTGGACTTCATAAATGGTTGTATCATATCCCTCCCTAAAATCAAATGATTCACCTCACTGAGTTTGGAATTGTTTAAGAGTGTGAGCTTCTTGGTCCTCTTGGGTCAAGAAAACTTGTTGTTCATTATTGAGGCCCATTAAGTTAATTTTAGTGTTTTCCGGTGGTTCATCAGATGTTGAGGCTTCGGCATAATTTTCTTGGATTGGGGGCCTAATGTTTTGGTCAGGCCCAACCTTTGCAATATTAGGGTTCTGATTTTTCCTGAAATTTGGATTTCTCCCAGTATTACTTGGTTAACCATCCCCAGGGGATTTCCTCTCAGTTGCTTCTACTCTATCTCCAAGCTTATCCATTCCTTTAATAATATCATCTAATTTTTGTTCAAAGGCAGAAGGTCCTTCTTTGAAAGGTATCCTCCTTTCAGTTCTGGCTCGAGCTCACTTAGAAATAAGGTTGTCCTCAACGCTGATAGCTATACTCTGCATCTCTTCTAAATCTCGAGGAGATCTTTCCCTAAGTTGGTATGCCATATCAGAATCAAATGCATTAGGGAATTTGATCAAGGCCAAGTCTGGAGGAGATCTGAGATTTTGAGGAATATCATTGTAGACATTGTTGAATCTAGTACAGTAATCTTGGATAGTTTCTTGGGTACCTCTTTTTAAGCCTTCATATTCTGATAAAATGTGGAAAGGATATTTTTTCTTTTCCCATCTATTCAAGAAGGTCTGATAAAGAGCTTGTGGGTCATTGATACTATTTGCAGGGAGGGCTCTAAACCATGTTCTAACATCTCCAATCAAACTATGAACAAAAACTTTCATTCTAACATCATCAACATCAACCTCATATATTTCGAAGTAATCTGTCATTATTTTAGTATGTTGTTGAGCTGTGTATGTGCCTGTGCCATCAAAAGGAGTGATTTTACTTTGATAGTCTTAGGGCATAGCCCCTGGATTGGCAGGTAAGTTCAGAGGAGTATACCTGTTTGCCATGATAGTAGGAATATATGTGACAATTGTTGTAGTAGGGACGACAATGGGAATATGGATAGCAGATGGAGGAGTGGAAGGGGTAGCTTGAGGTTGGGAAGGCTGAGGTGTTGATGGTGAACTTGGAGAAGTGGCAGTAATCACAGAAAGATTTGGTGTTTTTTCAAAGGTAAGCTCAGGTTGGATGGAGTTCTGCAGATGTCTGTCAAGATGTGAAGTAACAACTCCAATCTGCAAATTTTCAATGAATATTGGATCTTGAACTACATGGGTCAACCTAGATTCTGAAAAGGTCACAAATGAAGAGCTTTCAACATACTCAGCAAAAGGTTTGTCCTCAAGGTAGATTGACCTTACAGGATAGGATTTTGATCTGAGTAGAGGCCGAGAAATAATAGAATTTTCTTGGCTTTCTTGTCTTCTAAGAATCCTAGGAATCAGATTAGGATTTTCAAACACAGGTGGTGGGTTTGGATTAGGATTTGATCTAGTGTAACAAATCCTTTCTAAAGCCAGGCTTCTAGGTGTATTATTGGTTTTTTTTTTTTTTTTTTTTTTTTTTTTTTGTAAATGGGTTTCAATAATACAACTTTAATAGTTTCTTTAAGAGACTTTGGATATGGGAATTGTGAACTTTCTTAAAGGTTTATAAAAGAGGAACTCATCAAGTATTCGAAACCAACTACCGAATCTATAAGCTAGACCAAAGATAGACTGAAGTAGCATTCATTTACTTCTGCCATTGCAAAGAAAAAGCATTTCAAAGGCTACCTAGCCAACTTCAGGCTCTGTCTGTAGATTATAAAGTCGACAGCAGTAACAAACAGATTATTCAGGTCCCCAGTTGAGTCACCAATAATGTTATCACTCAGGTTTTCCCCAAAGTTGTAAGAAAGGGAAAGGAGGCTGAGGAAACTGCAAAACAATCTTTTAGATATAGAATCTAGCCAATCTGCATCCAGAGAGGGCTCTCTCTTTATGATTTAACTTTGTTTTGAAAGGTATTAGGCTAGCTATGAAGCTTAGGATTTTTGTTTGATTTTTGGGTGGTGAGATTCAATAGAGCAGAGGTGTAAGACTGAGTAGTTTAGTCTGTTGGGCTAATGGAGTCAATGAGGATGGCTTTCTAGATTTGGTTTCTTAACAAAGGATGGTTCCACAGAGCAAGGTAGTCAAATGGGGAACAAATAAAGACTTGAAGCAAATGGAATGGGTTCAAATTAGGTGAAAGGAAATCAAGAATCTTTCAACCTATTTAAAGAGGGAAAGCGGATGATTACTACTAAAGAGAAGTTTAAGAATTCTTTAACAAATAATCAACATGAAAGAATTAGGAAACAGGAGCAATGAAGATTTACATTGCTTATTCTAATTCTGAAAAAAACACAAGGAATGATAATGGATGAAAACAAAGGGAATTCAAGCATATTCTGAATTAATCTTTTTCTCTATCATTCAGATTTTGTAACACGGGTGACATAAGGAACTAGAAAAGCTTTATAACACATATATAACGGACTTATTGATCCGGTGGTTGATTCAAGAATCCTGTGACAGGTCCTCTGCTTCAATTGTTCATCAAGTGAGCCGAACAAAAGTTGAGTCCAACAGCTCTATATCCCAAAACTCAATGTTACAACAAAATCTAGGAATACTCGCCAACCTCAAATACTTCGTTTGGGGGGGGGGGGGTATTTATACAAAATATCTTACAAAATGTCTAATGGAGATAATATCTAGTGATGACTAATCATTTTTTACAAACGATAGAGACAAATAGTTTCAGAAACAGGGAAAAGATAAATTGATGCCATGCTGGTTGCTTTGTCTTTGTCGGATGTGCTGGAGGCAGGTTTTGCGAGTCGATTTACAACTATCTTCCACTGATACTATGTGTTGGTTGCTCCATATTTGTCGGCTGGTCTTCAAACCTGATCTGATACACTTGGACCCGTTTGACCCTCATTCATCCCTGTCTATCTTAGCATGATAGAATAGCCCAAAATTTACGTCTTGCCCAAGAGAGGTTTACAATATTTCTAACATATCTTCCCACCATTTCTGCTATGGCAATTTATGGCTCGAAGTTTTTTGAGAATTTCATCAATCTCTGTATATCTGAAGAAATTAGGCTGAATGGTTAATAGATACTTTACCTCATGCTCAATGTAGAATAAATTCTCTAAGTTGTCATAGAGAACTCGGCCAGATGGACATGCTTCTACTCCTGATGCACTTGAAGATGCACTAGCCTGATTGCCAGTATACTTATTCAATTTATCAACATAATCAATGTGTTTCATTAACTTATCATTGATGAACAAAGGGCTAGGTAGTCCTTTACTCAGCAAAACTGTGAACTTCTCCATAAATGCATTGATTTCCACTTGCATATCTTGGCACCTTCTCTCTAAGTTCTGCATTAAAGTTCTCTTGGTTAGAACTTTTTTGATTTCCAAAATTGTGTCTGTCCTATATTGAATGCCAAGTTGCTCCAGCTGTTCTGCATTGTGGGTGTTCAAAAAATGTATAAGTCGATTAGCTTCTTCAGGCATTTTGCTTAATTGTGCTCTTGTTTGCTGAATTACTTCGTGGGCTATGTTTATTAAGCCAGTCTACTCATAGATCACTTGGATAGGTGGCCATATTTCATTTATAGACTGGGTGACATTTGCCTAGAGGATTTTTCTAATCTCTGCCAAGGGCTTATCAATGGTGAGCTCTTTTTCTAATGTTTTCACTTTACTTTCTAAGGCTTTAATCTCCATTGTTTTTTCCAAAACACTAATTTTGGAAATATCATAATTTCTCTCTGCCTTAGCCAATTGCTCTTTTACCAATTTAAATTCTGACACTTGTAGCTTTAATTCTTCCATGGCCTTTACCAATCCTTCTATGCTCATATTAGTGCTACTGCCTGGTGGTGCTCCTGCTGAGGATGTACCTGTGATTACCTCTGCTATGACTGCTGGGACATTTGGGGCCAATGCTAATCCAAATGTTGAGGGGACTACGCTCGTGACTAGGGATTACCTTAGGTGGCAGGGAGGTCAACTCTCCCTGCTTCTCTTTTAGTGTTTTTTCCAGTGCGTACTCTGTATCGGTTAACCTTTCATGCGGTTTCATGAGTAGGTCCATCTATGGGGGGAGTGGCTTCTCTGTCTCTCTTCCTGTTTCTTTCCTCATTTAGAGGAGTTTGCAATGCTGTAATTCCTGCTGCTTTAGTTTAGGCTGGAGGAATTTGTTGTTGTTGATCTGTCATTGCAAGATGCTCTACTCTTGCCACTTCTTTGCCCTTGGAAGTTCCTATAACTAGTGTACTAGTTTCCTGTACAGGCTGCTGAAAAGTTCTAATAGAGGATGTACCAACTTCTGATTGTTGAGGCAGTTTGAAAGATACATGTCCAAAAGAGTCCAGGTCAAGGGTTTTTTCAAGATCTTTCATGGAATTTTCCATCTTTTCTTTCTCACTAATTTCTTCTATTAATGTCCCTTCTACCCATTCATCCTGATTTCCGAACTGTTCAATTTCTGGTATCTTATAATGTATATAAACTGACAGCCTGTTTCTTACCCTTCTGTCACTTATGAAACTATTTGGGTCATATGGAACCCACCAAAAATTCTTCTTCAATTTAAGGTGTTCTTCTAATATCTTCTCAACATATTTCCATGCATCCCTAGAATTGATGACATAAGGGCCTAACTAGTTTTTTATTCTCAGCTGAGCCTTTTTCTTTACATTACAAAAGTGGGTTAATTCTGCATTGATGATTTTCCTGAAATATTCTAATGCAAATAATCTCATGGGCACATATCTAGGCAACTTGAAAGGGAAAAGTTCACACCCATACATTCTGATTTTTGTGTGATTTTGGTACAGGTACCAGTCACCTATCTTGTATTGTTTAGAAAGCTGCAAACTCTTCTTCATGTCGCCAGTGATCCTAGGAGGAGGAACTCGCTTCTTTACTTTTATCAACCCAGTTGTTCGTAACAAACTTGGAATCGACGATGCTGTATGCACAAGTACTAGGTCTTGCTGTAGCTGTCACTTGGTGAGCTGGGACAAGTCCGCTAGGGGCTTAAGCAAACTTCTATGGCCTCTTACAAGAAGCTTTTAATTGATGGACGAAAGCTAACTCAAAGGAAGCTAATCTAGTTGCGAAAAGTGACTGGAAAACTGAAGGAAAGCGCAAACCCTAGCAAACCCTAATTCTACCAGCTAGTCCTACTGATGCAAAAATGAGAGTGAAAACTACTGAAAGGGATGCCATTAATTCTATTAAGGTAAAAGACATGTGTTTAAACTACCTTTTTCCTAAGAAAGCATCTTTTTATATTTTTGATTAAGTTGTCAATTTTCACATGCATATGCTTGAACTGTGCTTTATTGTGCAGGTGTGGATCAAGGAAGAGGAATGCTTGGAAATGGTTGGAAAGGTTCAGAGAGGGTCTAAGGAGTCCCTACCATATCCCAGAGAGTCTCACAAAGTTTGAATATCAGGAAACCTCACTTGTGAGCTTCTACAGGAAGTCTGCAGGGGTTCTACGGGACGTTTCAGAATTTCTACAAGATGTTTGGAAATCAGTTTTTAAGGGATGGATGAGTGAGGGAAGGTGCATGGATGGATCTGGAGGTAAGATAGGGGTCTAAAAATGGCCTAAGGACTGGTGTGTGGATCGGTGAAGAGGTGTAGAAGGCTGACTTGTCTTGAAGAAGGATAAGGCAATGATGGGTAAGGAGGTAAGGTTTCATGGACAAAAAGGATAGATGGGGAACAAGAAACTTAGCTAAGAGACAGAACAGGTGGCTCAGATGATACGTTGGGTGGATGAATGAATGAAGAAGGTGCCCTGCATGGTGTACCTTGATCAAATCAATAAAGGCTTGCAAATGATCAAATCATGAACTAGTCTAGTCTAACCATCAGCAACATAAATGAGTAGCAACTTTATTTGGGAAGAAAACCTTGTACACCATCTATGCAAAGAAACATTTCAGCTGTCCAAACCCATGACTAATGTCTGCTAATAAAACAAGCACACTAAAGATTGCATAATCAAGCAAACTAGTGTTTTTGTGAGGCAGCACTGTTTCCTCAATTCCAGCCCCAAATCCAATAAGGATGAGGTGAAACCAGGAGTGTGGTTGTCCCTTTTCTTGGAGGTTTTGTTGTTATTATCCTACCAAAGCACCTAAACCAATGTCATTCATAAACAGTGATCTATTCCAGCAACATAACGAAACCTAATTAACAGAAATATGTTCAAATGCATAAAGGAAAACAGTGATACGTAAAGGAAAAGTAACAATATAGAAAGGAGGCCCTAGGCTCTCAGGTTGGGCCCAGCCCTGAGAGATATGGCTCCTATGAAAAACTCAGACTTGATAGGAAACCAAACTGCTTCTCATTATCCAAAAATAATCATAAGAGTCATGCCAAAAATGGCTATAAAAGAACAAAATAGAGCTACAGCACTGAGGTGCAAAGTACACAATAGTTTCAAAATTCTTTTCACGAAGGCTGAGGCCTCAACATTTATAGATCACGAGGGACCTAGATGGCCCCCTCAATTTGTGGAACTCGGTTGTCAAACTGTGAGTTAAACAGTCCCTTTCTAAATGCTCCTTCGCTGCCTCCTAGATTCGGTTTGGTGGTCTTTAGAGCTCGGAGTTGGAGGTGAAGATCCTAAGGAAGGGTCATTTAATGCCATAGGAAACCCCCCTTTGAGTCCTCAACTTAGGTTTGGTTGCCTTATAGCTCATGATTGCGTTGACTTTGCTCCAATGTCAAAAACCTGAAATAAACACATGTTAACCACCTAGGAAAAGTGACTTCCCTTATTCGTACCAAAGACATAAACATACTGAAAATAATGCATAAACTATAGAAAATGATGGATTTGAACAAGGACTCAACAAGGATAATTAGGCCAAATGAGACCAACAAGTTACCAATTTTGGGGCTCATTATCACCCCCCTACTAAAAGGGTTGCTCATCCTCTGAGCAACTAGTCCAGCTCCTCATCTTTCATTGCTTTGATGGCCACTCTCACATCCTAGGCTTCTAAAGTAGTGTCCTCCACACTGTCATGGAATCTAGCCTTCGTCTCCACTTCTTCCCACTCCTTATGCTCCGCCTCTTCTGTGCCTCCCTCTAACAATCCCAAAAGCAATGGTGGACTTAGCTTGAGGCCTATCCAATTGGCTTGGAGGTTCTGCATAGACTTCTTGTAGAGAGGTACTCGTGCCAAAGCCTCCCTCATTCAAGTTGGAGTGTGACATTCTCGAATTTTGAGGCTGTGGGACAATGTGTTCCACCTACGGGTGCAAGCATGAACACAATTGTCCCTTAGTAATCTCTCCATATCCTCAAAATGTGCTATGGCCTAGGCCTGACGATCCATGTACTCTAATAAACCCCGAGAGTTGGTCGCTAGGTGCTGGTGAGCGGATATCAGTGCTGTGGGGTGCCCTGGCTCTGCTCTAATTAGCAGTGGTTCATGTAACTCCCGGTCCATGACATTCCTAACCTCAGCTGCTCTCTTTTCTTCATGGCTTAACCATGAGGTCATTGCCATCAGCTACAAGTCCCTTACTGCTGTGTTGGGGTCCCACGAAGTGATGTTTTGAAGGGCCAAATTATGGAGGTAAAACTCTGAAAGCTTGGCCTTATCTTCCAATGAGCTGGTGTTACATAAATATGTGAACTGCTGGGGGTTTTGGATGTGAGAGATACCCCTTTGTGCCAATGTATTGATTTGGAACTGCAGCCACTGGTCCCTTAGGTACAGGCAATAAGATTTGGTCGGTTGCCTACATTGCAGTGCCTCCATTGCCCAACTGGCCATTCAGGTCAGTTGTGCCTCCTTTTCTTGCACCTGCTGCTTTAGGGATTGTATATCCATATCTGCCTGCAGTCCCCTTTCCTGTAGTTGCTGGCTGAACTCCTCAAGATCAGCTTGCATCTCTTCTTTTCCTTGAGGCTCTATTGAGGGATCCTTGGCTGCCATGTCCTTTTCTTTCCTCTGTCCCTGCAACTGGAGTTGTTGCCTGAGCAGCTCATTCTCTTCTCTCAACTTGGCTTGCTGAGAGCTTTCCACATGCCTTACTCTTGCCAACTCCCTTTGTGCTTCCTTGAGCCTTTCCTCTAGAGGCCTGATATCTGCTACTCCCTTAGATTTAGCTATCCTCATCCACGTGTGGGTTCATACGCGTTCTTCCTCTAGTGCTAAAAATAGTGGCACTGTGAACTTTTGGTGAATAATTCTGCCTGCCTCCAAAAAGTTATAATAAGAGCCCAAGTTGGGCTGGGGGCTTGGTTCCATGATAACATCGACTTTCTCCTCCTTTGGTGGTGACTTGGCTGCTCTGTCCTCCTCTTGTGGTGACTCGGCTGCTTTCTCCTCCATCGACTCTTTTCCCTTCAACCTAGCCCAAGTTTCCTGTAGAATAGCCTCAGCATCCTGTAAAGAGGCTTATGAGCTTAATTTTTCCATTATGTCCCTCCATGAAGATATTTTTGGGCTCCCCCGCTCATAAGTAATGGAGGCTTTGGAGGGGGATTTATCCCTTGGTGTGGTCACGATAGTGATCGGTTCTTTTGATGGAGGCTGGGGTCTGCCAGTCTTAATTCTTACACTCCTCCTCACTTTGAAATACAGAGGAGTCTCCCTCTTTCATTTTTCTTTTGCCTTAGGAGAGGTACTTAGGGCGGCCAGCATAGCTGCTGCCTCCCTAGCTACGATTTCGGCCGACTTCTCCTTCTGTTTTCCTCCTTTCGAACTTCCTGTAGAAATTCCTGTAGCGGTTGCTTTCTGGCTTCCTGTAGAAGCCATTTTCAACTTTCCTGTAGAAAGACTCTGTTGCTTTCCTGTAGAAATACTCTGCTGCTTTCCTGTAGAAATCGAGGGCACTGTTTTATCCTACTTGGCCGAGGGGACTTTTTCCTTTATCTTGGCTGAGGTTGCCTTAGGGGTGCCCTTATTGTCGTGGACTTTCTCAGTCCGTTCTGCCCTGCTCTGTAGTCATTTTTCCCTGGGCGTTGGGGCAATCCCATCATCCCCTGTTTTGGCAGCTTGCCCTGTTGCTGGTGTTCCTTTTCGCTCCTTCTTTAGTGTTTTTCCAGGGGTGTATTGTCTTTTAACTTTCTTCTCGACCTGAGTAGGCTCCTTCTCCTCACTGCTAGAAGAAGTGAGCTCCTCGGTTAAGACTCAGATGTCGGCATCCTTCGACATATTCCAGAAAATTTCCCAGGAGAGAGGGACAGTGAAAGTGTGGAGTGCATCTTCCACAAGGAGCTTAATGAGCCCATGGTGAGCTAGCTGGTCTGGTGTCCCCTCTCTGAGTTTGGTGGCACATTCAGTCATGGACTGCAGGAGGAAATAAGGAATGCCCAATTTTTGCTCTGAGGGTAGGTCCATGTGGTGTCTGAGTTCTGTGAGCAGCTGAAAATGATACCCATATATAATGCTAAAGCGCCCCTCACACGTAATATACTTCATAATTTGGAGGCTGACTTCACTCCAGAACGGTTGTAGGCTAGTCCTCTGGACTCCGTTCTTATCTTCTGAGAATTGCTCTTCTGACAAGAAGAATTCTTCCTTGGCCTTTCGATCCAGCTTCCTCTCCTCCTTATCCCAAGGCATCCCCATTGGAAGATCAGTCACCCTGCTGATGAGTTGTGGGGTGAGTCTAAGGGTCAATCCTCTGAAATTGACGACGACCAATGTTTTTGTCTTCGGCTTTAGAGACTGAAGGAATTCTTCTGTAATTTCATCGTCGTGCCCTTGAAGCTTGTCACAAAATGACATCCATTGTGCACGGGAAAACAGGTATACCACCTCAGGGGTTTTCCGTAATTTCTTTGAGTCTGAAGGTTCTTTTCGAATGAACCCACCCGGCATGCTAAAACTCTGTGTTTGCTTGCGTGTTCATGCAGACTGGGAATTCTGGGTGGATTCCTCCTCAGAGCATAAAAAAAGATACCTTTGGTCGATTACCCTGGTGAATTTTCCTGCTCACATATATAGAAGGATAATTCCGGGAATTTCCACTCGGAGCGCAGAGCTACGTCTCCGTTATACACACAGCCGCATAAAATTTACAATTTTGACAGTGTTTTGATAGGGTATCACTCTCTACACGAAGGAGTTTTCATTCATGCATGGAGAAAGTTGCTCATGTAGATTACTACGACGATTTCGGCAGCGACATATATATAAAACTAGACAGAATTGCACTTAAATTTCTCTACCCCCTTTACTATGTCGAATTCACCACCTTTAGAATTTTTTGCATGGGGAGGTTAAATTCTGCCTACCTCACCGAAATTCACCACCCTCGATGTGAACAGTTTGCACTGCTTCGAATGTCATGTTTCCTGTAGCACAGCTTCGTGTAGAAGTTGTTCTCGGCTTCCGAACGAGGTTACGGTAGCGCAGGGCCAGTCTGAGCGGCAGCAGGATGTTTGAACAGGTCGAAAAATTCGGGTTAACCACTTACAGAGGAAGAGGATGCACATTCGGCGGGAAAACGGTTGTGTTCATAAATGACTGCAATACATCATAAGTATCAACTGGCCGATTTCGAATTGTTGCAGAATTCATGGCATGGGGGTGAGCTGTCCCTGATGATCCGTTGGCTGACATCACTGCAATCATTCCCCAGCGTGCCCCTAACAGCCGAATTCTTTCCTTTGTGTTTACCGCCGCCATTCTTGTCATACCTTTGCTTCTTCCCGACTGGACACTTCCCACGTGCTAATTATCCACCCTTTCGGCATAATCAATCCAGTTCGGATCCTACAAGGTCACTTGACTGGCTGTGGTGGCCAGTTGAGTGGCAACAAGCCTTGGTCAATCCGCCCATTTTCACAGTTGTGCATATTCAGAGTATAGCTTATGCAATTGGACGAAATAAGGTTAGTTACTTACTTGTGCGGCCGTGGACGTGGTTTTTTTCCCGGTTTGAAGACGTGGGATGCTGGATCTGCGTGCTGTTGCATCGTGTTCAAGTGCTGGAGCTTCCCTGCATTGGTTGCTCCTGGCTGTGAGTCTTGGAGACTCGTTCCTCTGGTGGTGAACATGGAATGCACTGGTTCTGCGAGCTGCTGGTGTCTTCGTGGTAGGTACTCAAACTGGATCAGCTGCTACAGGATTCCTGTAGGACATCCTGTCGCCGTTTCTCCTCCTGGGGTGCATGCTGACATAATTCGAGTCACGGTGCACAGGTGGAGGGTCCTGAGGTCACCTAAATAGGTGAGTGCTCAAGCCTCAAAAGACCTTATTTTTGAGATTAAAAAAAACACAACTTCCCTTTTTTTTTAAAACAGAGTTCTGGTTGCATGTGCAGGTATGCTTACTCAGATTGGAGTGGCTATGGTGAAAAGAGGTGAAGCGAGTGGAGGGTGGCAGAAAAGGTTGGTTGCATGCCTCCCCAACCGACTTCAAGCCCCAAATCCTTCCCTGCAATCGATTTTGGCCCGTTCAAAAGTTCTACAAGAAGTTTCCTATAGAAATACAGAACTTCCTGTAGAAAGTCCTATAGCTTCCTGTAGAAGGCCGAACCATGATCTGATTGTGCCCAAACATTGGAAAAATGAGCGTTCATGGTGGGTGTGCATGAGAGGCTATCTGATAGTTTGATAGGGACCCTTGTCCTTGAGTTGACAATCCTCCTATGGTGCGCTATATACCTACAACCTGCAACATTTTCAGAGATGAGCTTGTTTTTTTCTTTTTGTTTCTCTCTTTTTTTTATTTTTTAATTTTTTTTTTAAGAGACAGAAGCGGTGCCTCAATGAGATTTTCACCCCTACCACCTGCCTTGGGCACCTTAAAAAGGTTTTCACCCAAGGATCTTTTTATTCCCAATCTCTTTTTTTTTTTAGAGAGACAGCAGGAGCGCCTCAATGAGGTTTTCACTCCTACCACCTGCCTTGGGCGCCTCCGAAAGGTTTTCACCCAAGGATCTTTTTATTGCATTCTCTTTTTTTTTTTGAATATGAAATGATGCTCAGGGTGTGCCCAAAACAGAGGCAGAACCCTTCTCTATGACCAACACTGTTTTTTCCATAGTTCTGACGAACTCTTGCCTCAAAAGAGTTTTCCTGTAGATATTTAGTCGATGCCCATTGACGAGCATGGGGATGGCTTCTTCATCAATAGTCTAGACAAGGATGGAACCACTGCCATTACACTTTTCCACTGCATATGGTCCTAGCCACCTTGTTCTCAGCTTTCCTTTGAAATCCTTATGTCTGGAATCATATAGCAGCGCCCAATCTCCCAGCTGGAATTGTTTGTCATTGAGGTGTCGGTCATGCCACACCTTTCTCTGAAGTTGAGTCACTTATGAGTGGAGGAGGGCCCGCATTCGAAGTTCGTCTAACCCATTCAGCTGCATTAACCTTTCTTGTTGAGCATGGCTGAGATCTAGGTCCAGCTGAGTTGCCATCCTCAATGTGTTGTATCCAAACTCGATTGACAGCAAATCTCTCTTCCCATAGACCAGCTCATAGGGTGTGAAGCTGGTTGTGGTCTTCCAAGTGGTGTTGTAGGCCCAAGTGGCCTCAACCAGGCGATCTGCCCAATCCCTTCTGCTACTGCTCACCACCTTAGTCAAGATCCTTTCTAATGCTCTGTTGGTGACTTCCACTTTCCCATTCGCTTGAGGATGATATGGGGTGGAAGTCCTATGCTTGATTTTGTGATGAGCAAGCAGGTATTCAATCAAATTGGAGGTGAACTGGCTTCCTTGATCAGTGACTAACTCTCTTGGGTAGCCAAATTTGTAG
>APFE030497213.1:0-16461 GCA_000404065.3 Pinus taeda | reverse complement strand
GTCACATTGGCTGATATATCTTCTGACATCTTCATGAAGAGTGGGCCAATAGTAGCCTGCCTGTAGAATCTTGAAGGCAGTTCTCTTGGCTGCAAAATGTCCTCCACAAGGCCCATCATGACAAGTTAGGAGGATGTCAAAGACTTCCTCCTACCGTACACAATGCCTTAAGATCTGATTAGGGCCAAGTTTGAACAAGTTACCCCAGATCCAAGTGAATGAGGCACTTTTTCTCACGATTCTGCTCTTCTCCTTTGAGTATAAGTGCGGAGGGAACTGTGCGGAGACCAGGTAGTTGGTTATGTCAGCAAACCATGGGGAGAGTACTGAGATAGCAAACAGATGCTCATCTGGAATCTGGTCATCCACTGTTTCTTCTTCACCTGCAGTCAAATTCACTCTAGACAAAAAGTCAGCAACAACATTTTCTTTACCTGGTTTGTCAACGATGGTCAAATCAAACTGCTGCAACAAAAGTAACCATCTAATAATACGAGCATTAACATCAGGCTTATTGATTAAATATCGGATTGCAGCATGGTCAGTATGTACAAATGTTTGATAGCCAATGATATAGTGTCGGAACTTGTTCAGGGCATGGACCACAGCCAGGAACTCTTTCTCAGTTACCGTATAATTCATTTCTGCCTTGGATAAGTCTTTACTGACAAAGTATATAGCATATGGGAGTTTTTCTTCAACTTATCCTAAGGCCGCCCCTATGGCTTTGTTCGAGGCATCAGTGTAGATGTGGAAAGGTAGGGCCCAGTTTGGCCCTCTCAAAATTTGAGCAGACACCAACTTATCGTTCAACTCATGCAGAGCCTTCTGGCAATCATCCGACCATTTAAACTCAACATCTTTTGCTAAGAGGCCAAACAATGGCGAGGCTAGCTTACTAAAGTCTTTAATGAATCTGCGGTAATATCCTGCTAAGCCTAGGAAGGTCCGGACATCTCTCACCTTCTGAGGAGGGGGGACCCTTTTGACGATAGAAACTTTGTTGGGATCCACCTGTAACCCTTGGCGAGAAATGGTATGGCCTAACACGGTCCCTTCAGTCATCAGGAACTCAATATTTCTCAGGACTGAGGGACAGGTTCATCTCAATGCACTTGCTCAAAACTTTTCCCAGGTTGGACAAGGCTTCCTGAAAGCTAGACCCATAAGGAGTAAAGTCATCCATATAGATTTCTACCAAATCATGGACCAACTCGGCAAAGATGCTTAACACAGCCCTCTAGAAAGTGACAGGGGCATTACATAGCCCAAAGGGAAGGACACGCTAGGCAAAGGTACCCCATGGACAAGTGAAAGTGGTTTTATCTTGGTCGTTCGGGCTGATTTGAATCTGGTTGTACCCGTTGAACCCATCTAGGAAAGAGAAAAACCTCATCCCTGTCAGACCATCCAACACTTGATCTATGAATGGTAAAGGGAAGTGGTCTTTCTTGGTGGCTTTGTTCAATTCTCTTTAGTCCACATAGATTCTCCATTTCCCATTTTTCTTGGGCACCAACACCAGAGGGGAAACCCATTCGCTATCCGAGATGGGATAGATGAATCCCGCATCCAACAATTTTTCACTTCTTCTTTAACAATGTCTTTGAGTGTTGGATTCATCCTCCTCCGAGGTTGCCCGACTGGTTTACAGTCCTCCTTGATATAGATATGATGATTACAGACTGAGGGATGGATTCCCTTCATTTCCTTGTAGCTCCAAGCAAAGGCCTCCAAATTGCAGGTCAAGAGACTACATAGCTCCTTTTCCTGAGAGGGAGAGAGAGAGGAGCTTATCTTCAAAGTCTTCTCAGGGCCAAAATCCACATTCTTGACTCTGGGGGTGGTCGAATTAGTGGCACCTAGGTCCACTAAAGAATTGGCCGGGGTGTCTTCCACCAATTCTTCCAATGATAGCTCACTATGGGGAGGATTTTGGATTAAGTTTTCAATCAAATCATCCTCAGTTGGAGGACCTCCCTTGCTGGCTTCTACTGTGCATAATGGTGCAGAGTAGACCTCATCCTCTTCTTCTTCTTCCAACCAGAGGGGTAAGTCATGTTCTAGCAGCGGTTGGGCAGGAGGGTATAGGACCAGCTGTTTGGACATAGGCCCATTTTTGATGGTCATGCTTCCGGCTCGGCAGCTGATGTAAGCATCTGTAGTGGCCAGCCAAGGCTTTCCCAAAATGAGGGGATAACCTATGAGTTTTTCCTTAGGCTGGAGGACCAAAAAGTCCGCAGGGTATTCCCAAGAGTCAATAGAGACCAAGAAATCCTCCACAATCCCTTCAGGAGTCATGGTGGAGCGGTCTGCCAATTGCAGCACTGTCGAGGTCTTCCTTAGGGAACTCTGAAGATTGAGCTTAAGCATGGTGTCCCTGGTCATCACATTGATGACATCCCCTAGATCAATCAGAGTGTGGGGTATAATGGTGCCATTGATGTGGACATCAACTACATGGCTCCCAGGGTCCAAATACTTCGGACAGATTACTTTCCCCAACATGAGATAGAACAGTTGTCCTATGACATTGATGGTCACGGCATCTTTCTTTCACCTGCCTGGGTGCGTGAAACACTTCTCTTTAATCAATTTGTTGTATATTGGTACATCTTTAATGGCCTAGAGAAGTGGAATTTTCACACACAACTGCTTGAGTTCTCCCAGAAGCTCATCCTCCTATGGGTTGGGTTGTGTGGTCGCTTTGAGTCGCTCAGGAAAGGGTGGAATGGCTTGGGGTTCACTTTCCTGTCTCTCTTCCTCCTCTTCTAAGGGAGGAGGTTGGCATTCTGGAAGGACTTTCGCAGATCGCAGGTTGATCTCTTAGATCTCCACAACATAGGTAGGGCATGTTGTTTCCCCAATATATACCTGCTGGGCCTGTCTATTGCTGGGGTTCAGGTTCGGTTGAGGAGGCATCTGGGGTTGTCTTGGAGGAGAAGGAGGTAATGGTTGAGGTTGAGTTGGTGGTGGAGGCAAAATGGCGGGAGGAGTGTTGTATTGGGGCCTGCACCCTGGTTGAGGTGCATTCCACTGAGGTTGCGGCTGGGCATGACAGTGAAACGAGTGAGAAGGAGGTTGAGTTTGGTATGGAGATGGATAAGACCACGAAGGAGGTGCGGACCAGGAAGGATGATCAGGGGGACCCCAAGAAGGCATATGAGCAGGTTGGTTGGGGTGGTAATAAGCTTGGGATGACCCTTGCATTTCCTGCTGATAAGGTCTGGGTCCATGAGGCCTCCTTTAGTTGGGGAAGTAGAGAGGTTCAGTAGCCACCTCGGTCCCTAGGTACATGGCTTTAAATCCAGGAAAGGTAGGGCATTGGTTGGTGGGATGGACTTCCTCACACACAAAACATACCTCTACTGAGTGTAATGGGCACTCATTCTTGGGGTGCTTCCTTGTGCATCTAGGAGAAAAAATGGCCAAAGCCCTCTCAGCTTCTTCTTTCTTCTGCTGAATTCAGAAGGTATCAATTTGCATGGCAATGGTCTGTCTCATTTGACTCTTAAGGTCTTCCATCTGGTTAGCAAACTCATGCTTGGAGAAAGAGGTACTAGCTGAGAGATGATTCCCCCTACCTCTCTTCCGGGCTTCCCTAGAATGGTTTCTAAACACGGTCTTTATGTCCTCATAAGGTAGTTGGTAGATGTCTCCTCCAGCCAGTAGGTTAAGGGTGTCCAGAAGGTCTTCAGGGACTCCTCAGAGCAAAACCAACTTTAGAGATTCTGGGTCAAGTGTGCACCTGGCCCATTTATAACTGAGTTGGAACCTTTCCTCATAGTCTTCCAAAGATTCATCACTTCCCATGGTCATTCGAAAGATTTCCCCCTTAGTTTCCTTGGACCTACAGTAGTCTTTGTACTTGGCATTGAAAGCTTGTTGCATTTGAGCCCAAGTGGTGATACTGTTTCCAAGTAACCCCATGAACCACCGTAATGCTGCAGCCTTGAGGGTAGAGGGAAAGAGTTTCAGCTTTTGCTCATCCTCATCATAGTCATAAGTTCGACAAAGGACAGCAAACTCAAATAGGAAAGTATTAGGGTCCTCAGTAGTCAGACCATGGAAATGAGGTAGCGCAGAGGGGCTTATGTTTTTCATTTTCATGTCTCCATTGGTCTCTCGGATGGGAAAGGCACCCTCTATTCTCTTGTCTTCTCTTCTACCGTTTCGGTTTTCAACCATGGCTTCAGATGGAATGTTACCTAAATCTTCTTCTGCTATAGGATCTTCGTATATCTCAGGAGGTTCACCTATAGGTTCTTCTGGCTCACTGTCACCAAAGAAAAGAGAAGGTTGACTCAGTGATGTGGTGGGGGTATTGGGTAAGAATTTGCCGGTCTTATCTCTGTTCCTACGATGCATGAAATGGAGAAACTTATTCTTGCTTTTTGTATTTTTTTCCTTGTACCTGCAAAACTAAAACGGATTGAATTGCAACTGACTATCTTAGTGAAATGAAAATGCGGAATTGAAATGAAAGCAGGAAAGGATTAATCTATTTTGCTCAAATGAAATTACGGAATTGAAATGCTAATTTATGCTTGCAGAATTGAAATGCGGAATTGAAATGCTAATTTACGCTTGCAGAATTGAAATGCTAATATATGGAAGCAGGAAATGTCTACTTTACTTTTACGAAAAAGAAATTGCAGAATGGAAATGAAATAAACTACTTAGCAAAAGTTTGTAGTGGAAAATAAAAGAAAATCAACAATCACCAATACCCTGACGCTTCCCCGGAAATGATGCCAAAAAGATGGTGGGCTCCAGTATTGCAGCAATAATGCTGCAACTCCTGGGGCTCCCTTCTTTACTTTTATAAACCCGGTTGTTCTTAACAAACTTGGAAGTGACGGTGCTGTATGCACAAGTACTAGTTGTTGCCGCACCTGTCACTTGGTCAGCTAGAACAAGTCTACTAGGGGCTTAAGCCAACTTCTATGGGCTCTTAGAAGAAGCTTTCAATTGATGGATGAAAGCTAACTCAAAGGAAGCTAATCTAGATGCGAAAAGTGACTGGAAAACTGAAGGAAAGCGCAAACCCTAGCAAACCCTAATTCTACCAGCTAGTCCTACTGATGCAGAAATGAGAGTGAAAACTACTGAAAGGGATGAAATTACTTCTATTAAGGTAAAATAAATGTGTTTAAACTACCTTTGTCCTAAGAAAGCATCTTTTTATGTTTTTGATTAAGTTGTCAATTTTCACATGCATATGCTTGAACTGTGCTTTACTGTGCAGGTGTGGATCAAGGAAGAGGAATGCTTGGAAATGGTTGGAAAGGTTCAGAGAGGGTCTAAGGAGTCCCTACCACTCTTCTGGAGACTCTCACAAAGTTTGGCTATCAAGAAACCTCACTTGTGAGCTTCTACAGGAAGTCTGCAGGGGTTCTACAGGATGTTTCAGAATTTCTACAAGATGTTTGAGAATTTCTACAGGATGTTTGAGAATTTCTACAGGATGTTTGGAAATCCGTTTTGAGGGGATGGATGAGTGAGGGCAGGTGCATGGATGGATCTGGAGGTAAGATATGGGTCTAAAAATGGCCTAAGGACTGGTGGGTGGATCAGTGAAGAGGTGTAGAAGGCTGACTTGGCTTGAAGAAGGCTAAGGCAATGATGGGTAAGGAGGTAAGGTTTCGTGGACAAAAAGGATAAATGGGGAACAAGAAACTTAGCTAAGAGATAGAAAATGTGGCTTACATGATACTTTGGGTGGATGAATGAATGAAGAAGATGCCCTGCACGGTGTACCTTGATCAAATCAACAAAGGCTTGCAAATGATCAAATCATGAACTAGTCTAGTCTAACCATCAGCAACATAAATGAGCAGCAGCTTTATTTGGGAAGAAAACCTTGTACACCATCTATGCAAAGAAACATTTTAGATTTCCAAAACCATGACTAATGTCTGCTAATAAAACAAGCACACTAAAGATTGCATAATCAAGCAAACTAGTGTTTTTGTGAGGCAGCACTGTTTCCTCAATTCCAGCCCCAAATCCAATAAGGATGAGGTGAAACCAGGAGTGTGGTTGTCCCTTTTCTTGGAGGTTTTACTGTTATTATCCTACCAAAGCACCTAAACCAATGTCATTCATAAACAATGATCTATTCCAGCAACATAACGAAATCTACTTAATAGAAATATGTTCAAATGCATAAAGGAAAATAGTGATACGTAAAGGAAAAGTAACAATACAGAAAGGAGGCCCTAGGCTCTCAGGTTGGGCCCAACCCTGAGAGCTATGGCTCCTATGAAAAGCTCATACTTGATAGGAAACCAAACTGCTTCTCATTATCCAAAACTAATCATAAGAGTCATGCCAAAAATGGCTACAAAAGAACAAAATAGAGTTGCACCACTGAGGTGCAAAGTACACAATAGTCTCAAAAGTATTTTCACGAAGGCTGAGGCCTCAACATTTATAGATCACGAGGGACCTAGCTAGCCCCCTCAATTTGTGGAACTCGGCTGTCAAACTGTGAGTTAAACAGTACCTTTCTAAATGCTGCTTGGCTGCTTCCTAGATTCGGTTTGGTGGCCTTTGGAGCTCGGAGTTGGGGGTGAAGATCCTGAGGAAGGGTCATTTAATGCCATAGGCAACCCCACTTTGAGTCCTCACCTCAGGCTTGGTTGCCTTATAGCTCATGATTGCGTTGACTTTGCTCCAATATATGTCAAAAACCTGAAATAAACACTTGTTAACCACCTAGGAAAAGTGACTTCCCTTATTTGTACCAAAGACATAAACATACTGAAAATAATGCATAAACTATAGAAAATTATGGATTTGAACAAGGACTGAATAAGGATAATTAAGCCAAATGAGCCCAACAAGTTACCAATTTTGGGGCTCATCACGCCTATCAACAGAGTGGAGGCTAGATGTACAAATAAGTCAATGAATTCACTATAGGGATAAGGGGAGTCACAAGTATTATGGAAGACTGAGCTCCAAAAGATTACAGACCTCTGATTTCCTTTTGAGTCTAATTTCCTGATGGGAAATGGAAAGTTGTCTCGCTGATAATATAACAACAGATGGTATATAAAAGATGTGTATTTGAAGACTCCTTCTCTATCCAAATTTATAAATTGATCATGGATTTTGTTGGCAATAAAAGTGGCATAGTCATACTTAACAGCAGGGGGCTGTCCTGAAGTAAAGATTGATAATAGAACCAAGGTGATATCATCAACATATGAACTAGACCTAAATCCCAAGACCAAGGATATCATGTGAACAATAAGTCTGCCAGTTTCAGTGAACCAGGTTTGCAGATAAGGAGGAGGATCTTTAGGTTGGTGGGTTGGTATCATGAACATCTCGGCAATGTGGGTTATCTCTGATTTGGGAAATTTAGATGCTTGTTCAAGTAAAAATCCCATGGAAAGATGAGGAAGGAGCTCAGTGGAATGGAAACGTATCATCTCATTGATGGATTCAGCAGTTATGGGAAAAAGGATAGTTTGGGAAGGGCACATAACTGCTCTATGGACAGGGTCATAGTTAGCACAACATTAATGAATGAGGTCTGGGAAAACATGGAGCAAGGGGAGGAAGTACATGGGAAGGTTTGATTCTCACGGTCCAAAAATATCAGAGTTGCTTAGATAACTATCCCTAATTTGGAACAAGGTCTGAAGATGGTTCCTGTCACCAGATAAATCTTTTATTTAGAAATCTTTGTCGGCCAAGGGTAGATAATCTAAGTCCTTATGAATTGCATTTATGGGCGCGACATTCAGGGCTATGGGGGCTTCCATATTTGGTTCTTGTGCTTTTAAATTGGAATTTGGGCTTCTGTGGAAACAATGGACTAAGCAGCAGGCTTGGTGGTCTTTTTATGGTAGCTTCGGAATGATTTCAACTCGAATTCGGCTCTTTTAGGTAAAATTCTCAGTGGAAAAACTGAAATTATAGGTTCACAAAGTGAATTGGGTAAATACCTATGTTTAAGAGGCAAACCATGTAATTCGCAGGTTCAACGACAATTTGCAGAGCACGACGCTGAATTTTCTTTGCCGGGTGGTGGACTGGATGTAATTTGGATGGAGCACAGTTCATAGGGAATAAGGGTGAAGATGACATTTTCCCATCGATTTAATGAAATTTGGTTTTGGTAGGGCTTTTTTGGCATTTATTGAGCAGCTGACGTCAGAGTGATGGGACATTTTGTCTTTAGCCGAGGGTGGTAAGCCATTTACCCCACACCCCTTTTGGGGTCAGGTGGTTCTGGACGGGAGGCAAGTGAGGAGGTTGAATAAGTGACGCGTGGTGGAGGTACGGCGGAAAACCGCTAAGTGATCATGAGTTAAAAGACAGAAGGAAGGGGGGTCGTGATATCACCATCGAGCGTTAGATGATCAGGCTGAGATCGGACGACGGACGAGAGTGAGACAAGGCGAGGAGTTATGCAGGGGGGGCGGGTGAATAAAACTTAATTTAATTGTATCTGACGTGTTTTGATTGGTCAAGGGGATGGTTATTAGGTAACCGGGGGTTAACTAATCCTACAGTTTTGGTGCGTAGTGGGGAGGCTATTAATAAATTCCAAATGAATCTATTAATCCCAAAACTCATCCTTATAATGGTTTTATATACCATCGGGGCGGGAATTATGTAATACTCTAGGTTTTTAAAATACATACATATTACAGGAACAGGGTAACGTTTTTTTGGGATTTATATAATAATCGTTAGAAGTTAACATGAAATAAAAAAACTAAAGCGCTAAGTTAAAGCTTTTTCTACATATATTCAAACTTAGGTTAGAGATGAAAAGGGGTTTTTAAGCGACATGGTGCATGTTTTCTAAGTAAAAAATATGATTTCACTTAGGAGAACTTTATGCAATGAAACGAATGGCTTATGGGTGATATTAAGAACAGATCTTTACACTTTTGGGGGGAATTAGTGAATGTTCAGGGAAAAATGTAAAGGGGAGTTAGTCATGTAACCTTGCTTCGCTTGAGCTCCTTCAAGTACAATGTCTATCTGATACTTGTGATTAAAGTGAAAGTTGACACTTTGGAGACAAAATCTATCACAAATATCATTCTGCAACACCATTCTACCCACTCAGCCTACTTATCTGCCAAGATTAAACAGTTTGGTAAGATTTAACTCTCTATTTATAAAACATGAAATTCAAACATGAACTAGCCAAGATTAAGCTGTTTGGCCATTCATCAATGGTGGCATAAATCAACAAGCTACACACAATCAGATTGCCGCATAAAATAAAATAGTAGTGGCATTTTGGACTTGCACACTTTCCTGGTCTATTTTGTTTGGGGTTCATTTCTTTCTCTTTTTTGACCATTTTCTTCTTTTTACCCTTTGATTTTTCTTTTAGGGCATACCCTCTTTACATTTTTTAAATTTTTTGATTTTTTGACAATATGGAAAACCTTTGCAATAAGAGAAGGTATGAACATGTTACAGAGCTCATCAGTGTCAATCATGAAATATGACACCTATTGGTATAGGAGCATAACAGACCTCTCCTGGCTCGCTCGAATGACTTCAATTGGGTCTCTCAACGACCTCGCCCGGTTCACCCGAACGACCTCACCCATGTTTTCTGCCTGACGATCTCGCCCGAGTTTCCTCCACGAGTTTCCTGCACGAGTTTCCTACACAAGTTTTCTGCACAAGTTTCCTACACGAGTTTTCTACACGAGTTTGCCTAATGTGTGAGCACATCTCCCTGCACCCTTCACACTTCTCACCCTCGTTGTCCAAATGATCGAATGATAGTTTGCCTCCACAAACCGTCCATCAATATATATGCGCGGGTGGCGGGTTGTGTCACTCCGCTGATCTATGACCAACTGCCCAAGACGACTTGTTTACTTGTGATGTCTCGCCCAAGAGGTGGGTCGGCCCGCCCAACTCATGGGACCGCCCCCTCAACGCTCACCCATGGCATATAAACTCGTCCAAGGTTCATTTTGCATGCATTTTGCATGAGCTCTTGCTCATCCTTCGCACAGTGAAGGTGACCGGGACCGCAAGTCCTTACATCATGGGTTGGTAAGTCTATACATTGATAGATAAAATAAAAATTGCACAAATCTTATATCTCAATCCAAATCCCTAATTTAAATCCCTAAATGTACATATTTATTTTCTATCTTAAACCAATGAAGGTATCAAATGTAACACATACCAAGTCAAAGATCTTGATTATCTTCTAAGAAAATTATTTATATATTATAAAAATGTCATAATTATGAAAAAACAAAATAAAGGTTGAACTTTTTACATAATGATAGAAATTAATATTATAGTGGATCATTTATCATGTTAAAAGTACATTTTTTATTATAAATATTAAAGACATTTATTATATATATAAAACTTCTTTAAAAATAAATTTAATACAACTCACAAAGGCTATATGTAAAAATTGTATAAGAAAAGACAAATTATTGATAATAATACAAGTTTATCTATATCTCTAAGACTTAGATTAAAAATCCATCCTTTAGGAAAAGGTAGAGTGATTACAAAAGGTTTGGGAGAGTGGGTGGAGGGGTTGGGGTTGTGTTATACCTCAAGGATAATCATTTCTCGAAGCTATACTTTGAATTAGGCAAAGAAACTAATAACTATGTGGAACTTCACAATCTCAAGCTTCTTGTCTTGTTTGCTAGTGAGAAGGGATGTTCACACTAAAGATTTTTGGAGACTCAAATATTATTATCAATTGATTTAATGAGCTTATGTACACAGTTCATCCTATCCTTAAAGGGAATTTACAACTAAATATTATTTTTGTAGGATTTCATGTTGTCATATCTATAGGGAAAGGAACACAAGCACATACACTCTCTATAAGGTAGGGGTTGAACTAAATTTAGCCACTTGGGAGATCATGGGGAAACTAGATGGGACTTCTTATGAGTATTATCACTTTCTTAGAGAGCCTATTGATGGACACTTTAAGAGATCACTTATTACACTTATGTGTTTCTCAGGTAAACTTCCTATGAGACTAACATGATATATGTGTATGTGTGCTATTTTTATTGAGATGGAGGACATCTCTCTAGGAAATTACTTTTAGGCTATTATTATTCTTCAATTGAGCCCATATGTAAATGTTTACAAAATTCTACACCATTACAACAACTCCAAGTAATTTTTAGATTTAATTTTAAAAATGTTATAAAATAAAATAAAATAAAATAAAATATTTTATAAAGGTTTTGATTTTGAAATGGGTTATGATTTTTGGGAAAAATGTTATTCTTAAGTTGTGGTATTTGCCCATGGTATTATAACAAAGCCTATTTACAAGTTAATGATATCCATGGTAAAATGGGGTTCCAATATTCATGTTGAGAATCTTGTTATATTGTTATATTGTATGTTTATTGTAAGTATTAAGTTTTAATTTAAAAAATGTTATAAAATTAAATTTAAAGATATATATTTATAAAAAAAATTGATTTTGAAATGACTTATGGTTTTTAGGTAATTGGTAGTGACAAGTCATAGCATTGGCCAATGGTATTGTAAGAAAGTCTATTTAGAAGTTAATAATATCCATGGTAAAATGGGGTGAATATTCATAATTAAGAATCTTTCTAAATATTAATTTTTTATGTCCTTATTAATACATTTAAATATGCATGCAAAATCAATATCTTATTTTATATGGTAAAATGGATATTGATTTATAATTACATTTGAATATGCATACAAAACCAATATCTTGTGTTGAAGATGAACCACAATGATTGGTTCCAAAAGCGTCAACCAAAATCATCAATGTGATTTCTTCCCAAAACTTATTTTATATTACTAAGCTTTTTTTTTATTTAAAAAATTCTTCTAATATTTCTTAATAAAAACAGAATTGCACTATAAAAAAAAATTGATTTTATAAATACCCTATAGACCTTGTAAAAAGTGGCCACAACATAGTAAAAATAAAAAACAACAAATAAACTGATCACATTTTTATAAATAAAATTTTGATAAAATGATATAAAATATTTACAAAAGTAAAAATAAAGATCAATAATCAAACTTAAACATTCACTTTAACATTAAATTTGAAATTCTCGAATGTTGTTTTCCAGTGAATGTTAGCATCCATATATCCCCCACCTGGACACCCAGGCTCCAGCAACCATTGCTTAGTCTTCAATTTATAATGCAACATACTATTGCCTCCCCTTAACATAAGCCAAATATCCTCGGCAATCTCCAACTACAATAAAATCAGTTCCTTTTGATGATTTGATTATACTTTGAATTGATGCAACAGGGATGGTGTCATTCATAGTCCATGTCAGATTTACTAGATTATATTCCCACATTCCTATATCAGCATGACACGCTATGGGTAGCTTCCCATATAAGTTTTTTCCACCATCATTTCGCTTCACTCTTCCAACAAATATCATTCCTAATTAAATCTCTCCCCAAATATTACAGTGGGTAAAACAATATTACTGTAACATCCTCTCCCATCACGTTTTTCCATTTGAATTGTTTCTGGGAAAACTCTTAATGTTATCATCAACTATTTCACCATAGGGTGTTTCGTCATTGTTATCTACAAGATTAAAAAAATATTGATAAGTTGCTGAGAAGCCATAAATAACATTGTCATGCTTATAACTCCATAAAGGCGATGGAAAACTCTTAGATCTGACAAGATCTTCACTCACAAAATGGCCAAGTGGCTTCAATGTCCACATCTCAGTTATGGAATTATATCTTCCGACATGAAGAAGACTTTTGCCATCATGATACCAATTACCAAACATAGAAACTCTAAAATGCCCTGTCTTGTTGTCAGCCCACATCTCTGCTGTTCCATGGACAACAAGAAGGTTCAGAGATCTTGGGCAAACTCTTAACATGGGCGGTGAGAGGATTACCAACATGCAATGTGTAGTCAGATCGAGCTACTAAAAACAAACCTTCACTGCTAGCTTTGATGCCTAGAGTTTTCATGCCCATGTTATCCCAATTACAAGGGACCTTCAACAAAAACCAGCTCTTTGAGATAATGCTAAAAACCCACATGTCTAAGTTGTGGTTGTTAATCACGATGCATTTTTCAGTACTGGTACAATTTTCTTGAAAAAATTTGGAAGCACAGACAGAAGCCCAGTAATCACATACCGATCTACAAACCAACAAACCATGAAGGGGGAGTTTCAGAAGAACTTCATTTAAAACATCTTCGGGAATATGAATGGATTCACCTTCCCTTTCTTTGCCCTTCTGAACAGAAGACTTAACATCTCCTTTAATATCTCGAACACTTGTGCCTGCAGAAATTATTCTGCGATTATAAAATCGATTGAACTCACTAATCAAAAGATCGATTGGAATTCTTTCTGCAACATGAATAACTGCTTCTCTCCATTCAGGGGTATGGACTTTGGCATCAAGATTCTTCTTCTCTCCACGTTTCTGATCTTGATCGCCATCAAGAGTCCTCTTCCTTCCACGTTTCTGACCTTTATTTTGAATCTGAAGTTTCTGCGAAATATAATCTTCCACCATTGGAAAGATTTCTTGCAACGTAGAAGCATTCGACTTTCCTTTGTTGCGGCACTTCATATCAACGGCGTAGTTGTCCTGAGGTTGTCAAGAAGAGGATAAATACTGTACTTTATTTGATTCTATTCCTCGGTATATATAGTAATGCCACCAAGAAATAGGGTTGGCCGCTGCATTTAGGAATTCTTTGTATTGTGTCCCACACATGGGTAGATTTTGACCAGATTTACTCGTTTTGGGGCACCATAAGTTGGATACAGCTCACTAGGCCGCGGCCTTTGTGCACGGGATGACTCATCTCTTATCTTAGTTTGAGGAGTTAATCCCGGTGGCCTGCCCAAAATACTATCGTTGGTGGTTTAATTCATTGTAAATCCCAGCAATCCCATATAATATATATAAAATATTCATACAGTTAGATTTATATTTATAAAATATTCATATGTGAGGGTTTATCTTCGATAATATATATAAAATATTTCTATAGTTATATTTATATTTATAAAATATTCATATATCAAAGTGGGTTAAATAATAGTTTCAATGAATGAAAAATGATGTGTTAATGGGGTTATTAATGAGATATAGTTACTAAAATTGTTGTATATTTGATCAAGCATTAGTATAGGCTAGGTTTTGTTTTAATATTGAATGAAAAATTATCTCAATATTAAAAGGAAAAATTGTCACCAAAATTATAGTAGATTTGGCCAAAATGGACATCTTCATCTTCAACCCATTTTCATAAAATTTGAACAAAATATAAAATGCCACACAAAAACATTAAAAAAAATTAAAAAGCAATAATACCCTTAATTTTTTATTCATATAAAATAACAATAACAATAAAACTTAAAATATTGTAAATTGTATTTATTTTGTTAAAGTTTATTTTGGATGGGAACTTCATCCATCATCACTGACCAAAGAGAGGCTTGATTTCCCTATTGTCCCACTGTGAAGGAGTTTGCATCAAGTTTTATGGTTTATTAAGAATTTCTAGAACATCTAAAGAATATTTAAAATACTCAAAAGTAAATGTTGCAAGATAAATGGTGTATAGGATGGATGGTTAATTATGAATGATTGAATTTATTATAGGAAGATTATATGATATTATTTATTCCATAAATTTAAAATTTATAAATAATTTTGTTATTTAATGCTGAATTAAAAACTAGGGTTTCAATATTGAATGGAAAATTGATATGCTAAAGTATGAGATAGTGTTACTAAAATTATGGTAGGTTTGGTCAAGAATCGACATCCTCACTCAAATGGGTCGAGAGGAGCTCTACAACTGAGTATGGGGTAGATCTGGCTTAAACAAGGAACATGTAATGTTTAATATTTAACATTTAACAAGACCAATTTAATTATTATTATGTATAAACACATTATAAATTTAATATATAAGGAGGTTTACGAACACTCATAAAAGAGGTATGGTAAATAACATCTAATTATATACCAAGCCTATGACGCAAATACCATGGTAAATAAAAGAGGTATGGTATAAATAAAAATAAAAATAACCAAAGGTACGGTAAATAAATTAAACCTATTTTTATATTTACTCCATAAACTTCTTTATATTTAAAAACACTCAAAAAAAAGTTTTATTTAGGTGAAGCCTATGGGCCAAATTATTATTAATACCATGAAAAAAAATTTATTAACAGTAATACTAATATTCAAAGATTATTATTATTAATTATTATTAAATCTGAATATTCCATATTAATATATATAATAAATAATATATTAAATTTAATAACTTGGATTAATTCAATATTAAATTTTGTTATATTATAATACAAATTAATTATCATCATGATTATATTAACTCTATATTGTGTATGGGAAGAGAAGAACAAAGACATAGAGTGATACATATGGAGATATAAGGGCAGGAGATATAAGGGGAGTGATTAGGGAGAGATGAAGATAAGGAGAGGCGAGAGGAGGAATGAAGAGAGAAAGAAGGAGAGGAGTGAGATAGGTAGATAAGGGTAAGAGAGGGAGAGGGAGATACAAAGATGGACGGGGGAGAGAGAGAAGGAGAGAGGGAGGGAGAGACTGAGAGGATTGGAGGGCAGAGAGAGAGAGAGAGATGGGGAAAGGGAGAGGAAGGGAGAGAGAGGAAGGACGAGAGGCAGGAGAGAGGGAGGGAGTGAGAAGGGAGAGATGGAGAGAGAATGTGTATGTTTAGGGGTGAGATACAGAGACAAAGAAGGAGAGATGGAGAGAAGGGGATAGAGAAGGAGAGGGGGCTTGATATAGTGACATAGTTGGAGAGAGAGAGAGAGAGGGGGAGAGAGAGATATATATGGGGGAGGAGAGAGGATTGGAGGGAAAGGAAAGAGGAATAGAGAGAGGGAGGTAGGAGAGAAAGGGAGAGATAGGATTGGAGGGTAAATAGAGAGAGAGAGAGAGGGAGAGAGGGGAAGGACGAGAGAGAGAAGGAGAGGAGGAGTTATAGATATATCGAGGTGGATGGGGATAGAGGGAGGGAAGAATAAATATATAGAGAGTGAGAAGTGGAGAGAGAGATGGAGTGACAAGAGAGAGATGGAGTGAGAGTGTGTATGTTTGGGGGTGAGATAAAGAGACAAAGAAGGAGGGATGGAGGGAAGGGGGGAGAGAAGGAGAGAGGGAGGGATATAGTAATAGACTTGGAGAGTGGAGAGGGAGAGAGAGAGGTTGGAGAGAAAGGGAGAGAGACGAAGGAAGAAAGAGGGGATGTGAGAGAGTGGGCAGAAGGAGGGAAAGAGAGATGGATTTTGAGGGAGGGAGAGAGCAAGGTAAGAAGAAAGACATAGACAGAGAAAGGTGGTGAGAGAGAGAGAGAGAGGGAGAGAGGAAAACAAGAGTGAAGAGAGATAGAATTGGGGGAGAGGGAGGAAAGGGTAAGAG
>APFE030497210.1:0-29647 GCA_000404065.3 Pinus taeda | reverse complement strand
GACTTACTCTATCTGCCCAAAGTGCATTAACAGGCTTTTTGTGCCACCTCTTTTTGTTTGTTTACAACAACTTTTTGATGATGTTAACCAATGATTTATTTGAAGATTCTGCAAATCCATTACCTTGTGAATAGTATGTAGTTGAATGCCACAAGGTAATTTGATATTTATTACAAAAATCAATCATTCTTTTAGATTTAAAAGTTGTTGCATTATCTGTAATCATCTTGTTAGGACGACCAAAACGTGACAAAATATTATTTTCGAGAAACTGAATTATTACCATATCAGTGGCTTGCCAAGTGGGGATGGCCTCAATCCATTTTGTGAAATAATCCGTTGTTGTTAAGATCCACTTATGCTGAGCTAAAGATGTAGAGTGGATCTCTCCAATAAAATCAAGGCCCCACTGCTGAAACGGAGTGCTTACTTCAACCGATTTGAGAGGCAGTGGTTGTAATTTTCTCCTTTCCTGAAAAATTTGACATTCGTGGCAGCTTGTAATAGTTTTATGCACATCAGCAAAGAGGGTAGGCCAATAGTACCCTGCTCTCAAAATTTTATGTGTTGTTGTCTTCCAAAATAGGTGACCTCCACAATCCCCCTTGTGAAAATCATCCATGACTTGTTTTGCTTCTTCCTCAACCAAACAATTCAGCAACATACCTCCAGGATCTTTCCAATATAATGCATTATTCATAATACAAAAATTGGCAGCCTTTAATTTCAGAATTCTACTTTTATTTTTAGCCATTCCCAGAGGCGGTGAAATATTTTGGAGCACATATACAATATCGAAATACCAAGGGGAATGGATAAATATTTATGATACCTGAACAGGTGAGTTGTCCTCATCTTCTTCGGACATAGCAGCAATGAAGTTTATGTCCAAGGCATGCAAATTAGACTCCATCATCAGTTTTGCCAAACCTTGCCCCTTGATAAGATTTGTTGGCTTTATTTCCAAGTCATATTCTAATAAAGCTGCAATCCATTTGCCTCGTCTCCCTTCCGGATCTGTCTGCACTAAAACATCTTTGACGGCTATGTTAGGGACATAAGCAAGAATATGAGAATGCAAAATATATACTCGGAAATATTTCATAGCTTTTACCAAGGCAAGAGCTTGCTTCTCAATAATATTATACTTTAAGGTTGCATCTCTTATTGTTCTGCTGAAAAAGGCAATTGGCTTCTCAAGCTGGTCTCTTTTCTACATTAAAACTGCTGCCATAGTATGCTCTAAAGTGAATGGAAATAAAATAAAATCTTGGGAATAATTGGGGATGATCATTATCAGAGCTGAATAAAGGGCCAACTTTACCAAATTGAAAGACTTTATAGCTTCTTCAGTCCACTTTACTACACTATCTTTCCTTAACATGTTTGTGATTTCCCTCAAATGTTCTGCTAGATTTGGCACAAAATGACATAAGAAGTTCATCTTACCATTGAATGCTTGGATCTCCTTTTTACTACGGGGAAACCAATTTTCTGAATAGCTTCCACTCGAGCAGGATCGATGTGGATTCCCTCCTTGGATATGGTGTGATTGAGAAGCTTTCCTTCATCCATGGCAAACAAACTCTTTTTGGGATTAAGAGATATGCTATACTTTATACACCGCTAAAAAACAATCTTCAAATGGTAAAGATGTTCCTCATCTGAATTAGAGAAAACTGTCAAATCATCAAGATAAACTACTAAAAATACATATTTCTCATTTTCAAAGGCGATATCCATAGCCCGTTGAAAAGTTGCACCAGCATTCTTTAAATAGAATAGCCCCACGCAAATACATCAGTAAATAAAGACAATAAACTAATGTACTTTGCCTTTACCTGAGGAGGCAATGCCTTTGACAACTTCACCATCTTTGGATTTTCTGCTATTCTAATATTCACGTCTTCAACTCCCTTTTCAGTCAGCATCAAACTTGGTTTCCGGGCTACATCATCTTGGTCAAATAATTCCTCTAATGCTATGAGGCCTCTAGGGATGACATTGTCTTTCAGCTGCAAAACTTCCATCTGATTTACTTCTAAATCTGGTTCGCCATTATCTTGCTCGCCCCATCTATAGAAGTGTCTTGATATTTGTCTTCATTTCGCAAAAATTCTTCAATCTCCTTATCATCTTGAAATAATTGCCAATATCCTTGATTATCAGGGATAGCTGGGCGATGTTTCACATGAATTTCAAACTTATTGTTTGAATTCATCGGAATCTTCAAGTTACTTGTTGCTGTTGCAAGGAAATCTATAATAACATTTTGTGCACGTGGAACACATGTGAAAGTAAAATCTGGAAACAACCTCAAAATGTCTAAAACTGCATTACTGTAAGCCCTCATTCGAGGATGTCTTTCTTGATACTTTCCCTTGACTTGCTTGATTACTAATTCAGAGTCGCCATAAACTGAATTTTTTTTGCATTTAGCTTTTTTAGGGTTTTCAAGCCTGCAATTAGTGCATCATATTCTGCTTCATTATTAGAACAATCAAAAGCCAACTTGTAAGAACAAACTCTTACATTACTCGGGACCTTATTTGGTGAGAAAACAGGGTTGCATATCCAAATACCAATTCTGGGACCTTCCCTACCTATTGCTCCATCAAAGTCCATACTCCACAAGCTAGCTTCCTCTTCCAAATGCTGAAATTCTACCTATTTTTCTACCTTTGGCTATTGTCCATCTTTTCTTGTTGCTGGTGGAATGTTGTCTGCTCAACGATACTTTCAAGTCTTTGTCTCTCTTGGTGAAGTACAGCTCTAAAATTTTCAGTGATCTATGGAATATCTTATACTTCAACTAATTGACTATTTACATCATTAAAACTATCAGAATAAAGAACAAAAGGCTCTAAATCTATATGTACATAATTAATTGGATGATTCATAGGTTTCTCCTTACTCGTGATCATGTACTTCATCCTTTTCTCTCTATATAACTTCCTCATTTGACCAAACATAGGAATAGTAGCATAGGAGAAATCTAATTGCAATGACCCTTTGAGTTTTGCACCCCATGATCTAGATAGAAGCATGCCAAATCTAGGGGGAATTTCAGCCACAACTACATCCATAAGAACATTTTTCACTAGAATCTGATCCAAACTGACAACCAAATCTTTAATGAGACCAGTACATCTTACTTTGCCAGAATCAAAGGAATAAAGGTCATGATACTTTCTAGTGATGTCCAAACCCAATTTTCCATAATTGGCTTTGGCATGAGATTATGAGACGCTCCTGAATCAAACATGGCATTGTGCAAAACATAATCATGCAATCTAAGGCTAATGTAAAAAGGAGCTACATCACTATCCTCAGATTGACCTTCTAATTCCGGACGAAAGATAAGTTCAGGTTGGTCATCTTCCACATTTACCATATCAAACAAAGGGTCTACATTCAAAATCTTAGCCACTTGACCTGTATAACTACTGATCTCCATTAATTCAGTCAAAGGTATTAACACTTTTAACTTAGCAATTTCATTTTCTAAGCTAAAGGCTATAGTTTTCTCTACCTCTTTGACTGGAGCATCTTTCTTTTCAGTTTTCTCCTTTGTTGCACTTGGTCGATTTGACTTTTCGTTTGCTGATTGCATTTTACTAGGAGTAGGGTCTGCTAGCTCCTTTCCCTTTTCTACACATTTGGAGAGTCATTCTTTGGTGGTGTTGGTTCCTTCCTTTTCTGGATTGGATTAATAGGAACATCCCTACTCCTACGTGAGTATTGCCTTTGCTGCGTTGTCAATGCATTCATGTATCCTCTCTAATACTCATCTGATTCCTCTTCTAGGACTGTTTCATTTGCCAATATAAAATCTTCATCCTTTTGGACAGCTGGACTTACTGAATACTCTTCATTTTCGATGATATAAATTGGCAAATCATCTGGTGTAAAAAGGTGATTCTCTTCTCCAATTGGGGCCTCTTCGTCTTCTAATTCAGTGCCATGAACATAGTTCTGCTGTAATGGTGTTTTGACATGATGTTGAGCTGATGGATCTTGAACTCTTTGCTCTTGTTGCTTGATTCTAAATTGTGGTTGCTGCTAACCACGAAAATTTGGATTTCTAACTTATGTCTCGATCTTATCAATAATGGTGAATCTATCAAACATCTTCTCAATCTTATGGAGCAAATGATCTGAAGTAGAAGCTTCTTCTTTTATAGTCACCTTCTTCTCGGTCTTTGTTCTAACTCTCTTAGCTAACAAATTTGCTTCAACACTTACTGCAATTTTCTGCATGTCTTCCAATGTAGCCAGGTCTCTTTCTCTCAACTGATATGCCATATTGGGATCAAAACCATTGGGAAATTTGATCAAAGCCAGCCCCATAGGTGGCTTGATGTCAGCTAGAATGGCATTATAAACAGTATTGAATCTAACACAGTAATCCTAGACACTTTCACCAAATTTCTCTTTATGGAGTAGCATGACCCGGATTATCCATAGTATTGTGTTCATTCTATCTATGGAGCTTGAAGAGAATGGTAAGATCCCCTTTCTTCATGCTGACTCATACCATCATCCTTCCCAAAAATCTGGCATCTTAAACACTCTAGCTGTTAGGGCTCTCAGGCTTTCTAACCCTGATCACCTAAAAGAAGAAATTCAACACTTAACCTTTGTCTTCAGAAACCTAGGATACAAAGAGTTGAGTATCAAGAAAGCTATAAGAAGAGCTCAATATAAGGTCCTCTCTAAGCATCCTCCTGAAAACAAGAAAGAAAATTATGGAAAAGTTTACCTTCCATTCATCCAAGGGATTACAGATAAGATTGCAAAAATTTTAAGAAAGAATAACATAAACATTCAATTTACAACATGTGGAATAATAAGGCAAATGATGAGGTCAGCAAAGGATAGCATTGATCGTCAATAACTCAAGGGTGTGTACAAGATTGATTGCTCTTGTGGCAAGAGTTATATTGGAGAAACAGGTCGGCCTTTGAAAATAAGACTTAAAGAGCACGGGGCTGATATAAAGAATGAGAGATCCCATACATCATCCCTTGCATAACACTCATCCAAAACCAAACATCATGTGTGTTTGGAAGACACAAAAATAATTGCAAGAGAGGATAATTATCAAAAAAGAAAAATCAGAGAGGCCATCGAAATTATGAAATTTCCTTAGAACCTCAACAGGGACAATGGGAGTGAGATTAGTGGAAATTGGTTTCCCCTGATTAGACAAATAAACCCCTCTAAACCTTTAGATGTATAGTATCGAAGGTTTTCATATTAATAAAATTAATTAATTAATTTTAAATTAAATTAATTCTAATTAAAAAAAAAAATAATAAAATTAGTCAATTAATTAAACTAAATAATTAATAAACAAGATTAACATTTGATAAATATAAATAATAAATAAAATAAAAAATTAAATTAATTAATTGATTGATTAATTAATCTAAGGATTTAAAATAATTTACTTATTTATCAATTAGACAATTAGGGCTAAATAAGATTAACAATGAAAAATGGTAAATAATAATAATAAAACAAAAAGAATTATGAATTAATTAATTAATTATCAAAAAATTTAAATTAATAAATAATTAATAAAAAATATAAACAATAGAAAGAATTATAAATTAATTAATTAAAAAACTAATTTATGAATTAAGTAGATCAATTAAAAATATTTTTATATTTTTTAGGGTTAAAAAAAAAATAGAAATAAATTTAATTTAATAAATAAAAATAAGAATAAAACTAATTAAAAGAATAAAAAATTTCATTACATTATAATAAATAATAAACCTTCAATTATCAACTAGGTAAACAATTGGAATAATTAAAGCTAATAATCTGATTAATAATTAAAACTAACTAAAAAATTATTATAAAATTATTATAATAAATTAAAAAAATAATAAATAATAATAAAAAAAGAATTCATATATATAAGGGCCGGCTTCTTTATAAAAATTTAGGGATCTAGGTTTATTTATACTCAGGTCGAAAGACTCTTCTCTCAAAGAACTATCATTCATATTCTATCAAATTTAGTCCTGATGATGGACCCCCTTTGGGGTTTGAAACGTCGACAAAATGAACACAATATTGTGGATAATCCAGAGCATTCTACTCCAAAAAACTACCACAGAAGCTTAAAATATAACATTTCTCTTTATGTTCTCAAACTCTAAAAGGATTTGAAGTGGATTTTTCTTTACCTCCCAGCGATCAAGAAATTGTCTTTGAAGTGCTTCCAATGAATTGATTGTTCCAGTCGGTAATGCTTTGAACCATTTTCGGACTTCACCTCCAAAAGTTTGCACAAATAATCTCATTGTTACATTCTCTGCATCATTCTCATGGAGATCAAAGAAATCACTCATTTGATCAATGTGTTGCTGTGCTGTGACACCTTGAGAAGCATCAAACAATGGGATCTTGCTTTGATAATCAGCGGGCATGTTATCCAAGTTCTGTGGCAAAAAAAGAGGTGCATATCTGGCATCCATTGCTCGAGGTGGATTTACAACTAGCCTTGGGGATGTAGGAGGAGTTGGAACAATTGGTGTATGAGGTGTTGAAGGGGGTGAAGAAATTCTTAATGTTTGAGGTGTAGAAGGAGTGGATGGAGGTGAAACCACTGCAGATTTCTGATCAGAGATGGGGGGTTGCACGGGAATGGTGGGAATAAAAGGAGTTTCAATAGAGATTTCTAAATTAGATGCAACAACAGATGAACCAAGAGTAGCAGATGCAGATTCTAAAAACTCGGGAATATTAGTAGCTACAATTGAAGTTTGAAGATTCAGAATATAAGCGTCAATTGATAGATTAGCTCTTTCAATTTCAAGATCCTTGACAAACTCTCAATTTAGAGCAATAGCACCTACTGCACTTTCAGACTTAGTTTCAAACAAAGATAGCTCAAAATTTTCATCAAATGGAAGATCTTCAATATATTCAAAAACAACCGGACATGAACAAGATCTAAACACAGGAATCATGGAACTTTCTTGGCAGAGAATTCTTGGAATGAGATTTGGGTTTTCATACACGGGAGGGGGATCAGGATCAGGATTTTCTCTGGTGCATCATCTAGAAGCTAGTGTGTTGAATTATTCCCAAAAATAAAATTGACATTACAATATTGTCAGCCTACTAAATTCTAAACTCATCATCAAAAAGTTTAGAATTATTTGATGTATTGGGGCATTTTGCAAGTTGGATGTTCAGTTTATAAGACTAGACTAAAGATTGACTAAAGCAGTTTTTATCTACTTATGCACTTGCAAAGCAATGTGTAGTTCGAAGGCTTCCTGGCATAACTTCAGGCTTTGTCTGTAGTTTATAAAACAAAGAACACTAAAAAACAAATAAGCTTGTTCCCCAGTATGTTTGCCACTATGTTAGGGCCTAAATCTACCTCAGGCTGAGAAAGGCAGGTCTAGGGTAACATCAAACCACGCTTAACCTAGTAGCTAGCTCTACCAGGTCGGGAGAGGACTCTCTCCTTGTCAATATTAGGAAAATATGGAAAATGAAGCTTGAGATGACTGATGTAAAGACTAATTTTAGGCTAGGTATATGCTCAAAGGAATTTGATTGAGTTTTATGTTGGTTTGCTAGATCAAAAGTGAAAGGCAGTGTAAAAATTTCTCATTTCCCACTCCGGTTTTTAGTTTCACCTTATTTATCCAAAATAGTTAAATTCCCTTTCCCATATCCATACATTCAACAACTGAAAAATAAATTTTGCTGAAAACACAAATTCTGGAAATTTTACAAAATGCAGAAGAAAACAAAAAAAAAAACAGCAGGTACAAACAGCCATTCAACACATTTAAACACAGTGATTTTTGGTCAAGGTAACCTTGAAAAAAACCCCTAAAACTCTTGGGGAAAACCAGTTCGAAAGCTCATTCTTATTTCTAGAAAATGCTTTTTACAGTGAGAAATATTAAGCAAAAAATCAGCAAGCAAACTTTTACAACTTATCTCGTTTTCCATGCCTCACAGCCAACTCGAAAAACTTGCAAACAGCAAAACAGAACAACAATAAATGTTGTATGGCCTCCTCGATTTTTGTGCCCAATTTCAGCCTTAAATGTTGCTTTACGGCCTGCCTAGAAAAGCGTGCAAGCTGCCATAAATACGTTGTATAGATTTCCTCAATTTTTGTGCCAAAAAACAGCAGTACAGTTGTACGGATTTGCCTCAATTTGCATGCCAAGGTACAGCCACTTGCTATACAGATTTCTACTCGATTTCTGTGCCCTTCCTGTATGGATTTCTAGAAAATCATGCCCAAATTCTGCCTTTCACTGTGTGCTAACTGAGCTGTACGGATTTGCTAAATGCTGCCTTGGAATGTGTGCCAAGCTATTGTCTCCTTCTCCTCCCTGTCCAGAAATCTCTCTTGCTCTCTTGCTCTCCTTCTCTCAATCTGCTCATGAAAGAATGAATGACATTTTCCTCCTTTTCCTCCTTTAATCTAACCCTAAGTGACTTTTGGGGATCCCTAAATCCAATGGCTGAAATAGATTGAGATCTAGGGCTGAGATTAAATGCTCATTTAAATCTCACTTTCTATTTTTTAATTCACCCCACTTTAATAAAGACCCACTTAGCCATTTATTTCCAAAGTCACTTTTCCTTTCTAATTTTACATTGACTTTATTAAAGTCACATTAAAATTAGACTTTAGTAACTTTATCACTTAAAGTCACTTTTAAATTAGATTTGACTTTATAAAAATTATAAAGTCACTTTAGTAGAAAAATTAAATTCTTTTGCACACTTTTCCCTAGGCCAAAGATCAAAGCCTTAGGGAACCACCTATCCTGTACCAAATTTCAACACTCCCTCTTACCGAGGAAGGTGTTCCTCACCACACCCATCTTGTCTCTGAAGTAGACATGCTTGCCCCATGGTAAGGCTTTGGTAAGAATATCTGCAAACTGCTCACAGTGGGAATATACTCAGCTTACAAGCTCCCTTCTGAACATAGTCTCTAATGAGTGATATTTGATCCCCATATGCTTTGGACTGTCATGAAATATTGGATTCTCCGTGAGTTTAATGCAACTCTGATTATCACAATAAATCACTGAAGGTCTCAACAGCTGACCAAATAAGCCAAACAACATCTTACGAAGCCAAATGGCCTCACAACTAGCTAGAATGGCTTCCATATACTCTGCTTCTTCTGAACCCAATGCTGCTAACTACTGCTTCCAGCTGAACCATGAGACTACTGCGGAACCCAACCCAAAACAACACCCTAAAGTTCTCTTCTTATCAGAAGCACAACCTTCCCAATCAGAATCAGTATAACCTGCCAATCTCACTCCATCCCCCTGCCTGTAGTCTAGACCATAATCCACTATCCCTTGCAAGTACCGCAAAATGTGTTTTGCAGCCACCTAGTACAATGTGGGATCCACCAACTCGGAATCCGAAGCATGAAGCTTCTTCCAGTTGGTGATCATCGGTGTCGACATGGGTTTACAATCCTCCATGAGGAATCTACCAAGGATGTCCACAATATACTTCCCCTGCCTCAAGAAGAAATTCCCCTCCTCATGCCACACCTCCAAACCCAAAAAGTAATGCATCAAGCTGATGTCCTTCATCTCAAACTCTGCCGCAAGATCTCTCTTGCAGTGCTCTATGAGTCTCTTTGTACCTGTAATAATCAAGTCATCCACATATAGCACCAGAACGAGAGGCTCCTCACCTATCTCAATATAGTAAAGGTTTGGATCTGCCTCACTCTTTGTGAAACCCATCCCCTGCAAGTATGTATCTATCTTGGAGTACCAAGCTCTGGGAGCTTGCTTCATGCCATAAAGGGCCTTCTTTAGTCTGCACACATGGGACTCCTTCCCATACACCTCAAAGCCCTGTGGCTGCTTAATGTACACCTCCTCCTGTATGAAGCCATTAAGAAATGCAGTCTTCACATCCATCTAGTGGATCTTCCAAACCATCTCTACTGCTATCGATATAATGGAGCAAATCGAAGTATATCGAGCCACGGGAGCAAAGTTCTCCTCATAATCAACTCCCTCTACCTAGGAGAACTCTCTAGCCACAAACCTCGCTTTGAATTTCTCAGTGCTGCCATATGCAGCATGCTTTACCTTGTAAAACCATCTGGAAGTAACCATGGATTTGCCCTCAGGCCTTGGCACCACCTCCCAAACATCATTCTTTATGATAGAAGAATACTCCTCTTGCATGGCCTCTCTCTAGACCTGCTGGCTAGCTGCCTCCTCATAGCTAGAAGGCTCAGAGTCAAGGATGCTGGTAGCCATTGCCATATAGCTACAAACCCTCTCAGGTGGTCTACTCTCTCTAACCGGCCTCTTAGGCTCAGCAACAGATGTGGCATCTCTCAAGGTGTCCTGAAGCCACTTGGGCATCCTCTTCCCTGAGCATGCTTCTCCCATTAGAGAATGAAACTCCTCCTCCTCATCACCATCAGTAGCCTGAACTCCTGACTACCTGTCTAATGTCCTCCTACCTACACTTGAACCTGTAGAATCTGAGGTACCGTGTGAACTATCCATCAGTGGACTCCCTAGTGAACTGCTCCGTGGACTGCTCTGTGGACTTCCCTACATGCTGCCTGGAGCACCACTCCTCTGACTCGGCAAGCCACTGCTCACTAACGGACCTGACATCGTCCTAGATGTACCTTCGGATCCTCCTAATCCCGGCCCACTCGATCCTTGCGACTAACTCAACTGCTGCTGAGGGTCTGGCTGATCTAGATACTCTAACTCCTGTGACCTCCTAAAGGCCCTATCCTCCTCGAACTTCACATCTCACCTGACAACTTTCCTCTGTGCAAGAATGTAAATCAAAAAGGCCTTTGAGGTCTCACTATAGCCCACAAAGATACCCTTCTCTGCGGTGGGCTCTAGTTTGGTCCTCTTCTCCTTGGGTATGTAGGAGTATGTAATGCACCCAAAGATACGAAGATGACCAATATCAGGCTTCTTCCCAGAAAAAGCCTCCTCCGGAGTCATGTGCCCCAAGGCACGATGCAGACTCCTGTTCTGCAAATAAACAGTTGTGTTGCAGGCCTCTGCCCACAAGAACAATGGCAACCCCTGATCATGTAACATGGCTTTGGTAGCCCCTACGATGGATCTATTCTTCCTCTCCATAACCCCGTTCTATTGGGGGTTGTAAGAAACAGTGAACTCCCTCCTAATGCCTACCTTTGCACAATACTCAACAAACTCTCCAAGGGTGTAGT
The DNA here is from genome assembly GCA_000404065.3 of Pinus taeda. NCBI lineage: Eukaryota > Viridiplantae > Streptophyta > Pinopsida > Pinales > Pinaceae > Pinus > Pinus taeda. The sequence goes on along the minus strand of APFE030497210.1, from coordinate 18,399 downwards.
CTCCCCCATTGTCCAACCTCAGGAACTTGATCTTCTGACCTATCTGTGTCTCCACAAGAGCTCTAAACTCCTGAAACCACTTGAAGACCTCACTCTTGGTCTTCAAGAAATAAATTCAGGTCCTCCTGGAGTAATCATCAATGAATAAAACATAGTACTCATATCCACTCAAGGAAACATGAGACATCCGACCGCTCACATCGGAATGAATCAAATCAAGTATCCCAGTCGCTTTGCTGTCACTGCTGGGAAAAGGGGATTTGGCAAACTTGCCCATCGCACATCCTCTGCAAGTATGAAAGTAATCAGTGCCGAAATCTAGCACACATGCAGTGATCTCCTGCAAGGTCCTCAAGGCTCCATGATACATATGCCCCATCCTGCGGTGCCAAACCTCACATAGCTCGGAACTGCTAGCTCTGTTGTCGGTACTATTGCTCAATGCCAAAAGGGGCTAGAATGCAAACTTGTACACCTTTGCATGGTGTACACCTATCACTCTAACTGAATCAGCTAGAGTGCCCCTAGGATACATCAACACCTGTCCTCCCCTGAACAGTACCTCATATCCTTTGTCCTCCAAAGCTGAGACAGATATGAGGTGCTTCCTCATCCTTGGCACATAAAGAACATCTGACACCTTCAAGGGAGGTTTTGACTCCCTCTGAAATGTCAGTGTCCCCACATAGACTGCTCTAACAACTCTATCATCACCGAGTACTACCTCCATATTAGTGCAACTCTCTAAAAGCTTTGAGAAGTACTCATGGACTCCTCTCATGTGACGTGAAGCCCCACTATCCACATACCAGATACCCAAAGATGCTCCGCTAATCGAGGGAAAAGCATGCTCCCTCTGAGCCTATGTGGCAGGTGATCCTACACTAGAGGACTCACACGTAGTGAACCCAAACTCCCGGTCAAAATGATCTGCAAAGTCCTCAACCTCTGCTAAGGTTGCCACACTCTGGTTCTTCCCCTTCTTCTTCTTCTTCTCCGGACACACAACTGCATAGTGTCCCATCTTTTGACAATTCTAACACTTCACCTTGGAATAGTCCTTCTGTGTGTTGTCTTGTTTACGTTTACCTTTGTCTTTGTCCCCACCATTGCTTGTAGAAGTTTGCTTCTTCCCTTTGTCTTTCTTGTCGCCTGCCAACAATGCTACATCCTCATCTTGCTCAACTGGCTTGGCTGCCCCAAGTTGACCTTTCCTGATCTTTGTCTGAATGCAATCATCCCAAAACCTCTCCTATGTGGGAAGGGTCTCATGTGCACAAACCCCATCAACAAAGTTCATCCATGAACGGGGGAGGCCATTCACTGTAATCCACACCAACTTAGTGGGTGGAATGACCCCTCCAACTGCTGCCAACTCATCTCTCACATTAGTAAGCTTTGTGAGATATCCAACTGCACTATCATTACCCATCTTAATGGTCTTCAACTTCTTCTTCAAGACAATTTTCCGGTTCTCATTGGTACTCTGGTAGAGATTGGACAATGCGGTCCACATCTCTCACATGAGGAATGCAATGGTCTTTGACTCTATCTAGAATCAGTCTCTTACCCTTATTGTTCTTTTTATTATAATCATCCAACTGAATAGCAACAATAGGTACAACAACAGGGTTCTGTGTGTTATGCACCATGATGTCCTAGACTTCTGCCTCCTCAAAGATACTTTGCATTCTCTCCTTCCAAACGTTGTAATTGTTATGCCCGTCCAACCTATCCTCCACCCTCAATCCCAATGACATCATGCTTTCCTAAAACTAAAAAATAACACTGTTGTATTAAGGATAAAACTGTTGTTTGTGAAAAATCAACTTGCTGGAATTTTCTGAGTGAAAAATCAGTAGGCTGTAATTTTCCTCCTTGCTGTCCCAAACTGCACTTTAGCACTCAAGCTCTGATACCATGTAAAAATTTCTCATTTCCCACCTCGGTATTCAGTTTCACCTTATTTCTCCAAAATAGTTAAATGCTCTTTCCCATATCCATACATTCAACAACTCAAAAATAAATTTTGCTGAAAACACAAATTCTAGAAATTTTACACAATGTTGGAAAATGCAGAAATAAAAAAAATCAGCAGGTATAGATAGTCATTTAACATATTTAAACACAATGATTTTTGGTCAAGGTGACCCTGGAAAAACACCCTACAACTCTTGGGGAAAACCAGTTCGAAAGCTCCTTCTTATTTCTGAAAAATTCTTTTTACAATGAGAAATATTCAACAAAAAATCAGCAAGCAAACTTTTACAACTTATCTCGTTTTTCGTGCCTCACAGCGAACTGGAAAAACTTGCAAATAGCAAAACAGAACAACAATAAATGCTATACGGCCTCCTCAGTTTTTGTGCCCAATTTCAACCTTAAATGCTGCTGTACTGCCTATCTAGAAAAGCATGCAAGTTGCCATAAATACGCTGAACGGATTTCCTTGATTTCTGTGCAAAAAAAACCAGCAGTACAGCTGTATGGATTTTTCTCGATTTGCATGTCAAGGTATAGCCACTTGCTATACAGATTTCTGCTCCTCGATTTTTGTGCACTTGCTATACGAATTTCTAGAAAAGCATGCCCAAATTTTGCCTTTCACTATGTGCTAACTCAGCTGTACGGATTTGCTAAATTCTTCCTTGGAATGTGTGCCAAGTTGTTGTCTCCTTCTCCTTCCTGTCCAAAAATCTCCCTTGCTCTCTTGCTCTCCTTCTCTCAATCTTCTCATGAAAGAATGAATGACCTTTTCCTCCTTTAATCTAACCCTAAGCGACTTTTGGGGAACCCATAAATCCAATGGCTGAAATAGATTGAGATCTAGGGCTGAGATTAAATGCTCATTTAAATCTCACTTTTTATTTTTTAATTCACCCCACTTTAATAAAGACCACTTAGTCATTTATTTCCTAAGTCACTTTTCCTTTCTAATGATACATTGACTTTATTAAAGTCACTTTAAAATTAGACTTTAGTAACTTTATCACTTAAAGTCACTTTTAAATTAGATTTGACTTTATAAAAATTATAAAGTCACATTAGGAGAAAAATTAAATTCTTTTGGACACTTTTCCCTAGGCCAAAGATCAAAGCCTTAGGGAACCACCTGTCCTCCGGTACCAAATTTCAACAGGCAGTTTTGGATCCCAGGAATGGACTCAGTCTTGCAAAGGTTTCTGTGGGGCAAGGTAGGCAATTGCTTTAGTATTTTAAATTGAGTAGATGGAGAGTTTTAAGACTGGTGAGGAGTTGGAGAGGGCATGAGAGTCTCAGGAATCCTCTTCAAATAGTTGAAAACATGACAAACTAAACAAACCCTAGGTAGAGCACTACAACATTAATGATTTCTACCTTTATCCTTGATTCATTTAGTTCAACTGAAAAGACAGAGATAATGGCATACATAAACACATATAAACTTGAATTACAGAAGAAAAACAATACCAAATCAACTTGCCACAAGAATCCCACAAAATGCTGCAAACCCTGGTCTATTCCTTTGCCAAACTGCAAAGATGAATGTACAATGCTGCTCAAAACTTTCACAAGAGTCCAACTTTGACAAATGATTGAAATGTACTAGATATATGCAACAAACAACTCATGCTAGCATTTAGGGGTCGAATTCATGAGTTTAGAAGTTGTTCCAACAAGATCTAAACTAAAAATTGAAAAGTAGGCAATGGAACAACTTGTCTCTAAAATCTAGGAAACTGATTCATTCAGTTCAAAACTACCTTTTCATGATATATCTACCTCCATGAGTGAATTTTGAACATTTTTACATCAAATTCGATCAAGTTACATAAATTTACTTCATGAGTTTGACCATGAGAGAGAAAAAATTCAAACAGGGAAAAACTAGGTGAAAAACAGAGTTTTTTGGCAAAAATGGCAATTTTTCATCCTCTGCGTCGCGCCACTTTCCCTGTGCATAGCGCCTTTGTGAAGCTGATTTTGGAGGCCTTCCCGTGCACCAAAGTTTCTCAAAGTGGGCTTGTTGGAAATTTTTGTCTATCTACTTTCTAGAACAGGTGGAACTTATAAATTTGGTGTCCATTTTCCCTTCCAAAAGTGAGTTCTCCCAACACTGCTTCCTGTGTGACCAAAATGGGGCAGAAAAGGGCATTTTTGAGGTGTTTTTGACCCTTTTGGAAGCTCAAAACTAGACAAACCTTTCTATTAATTTTTGGGCATTCACAATTTTTCTTGAGGAATCCAAAAAAGTAGAGCTTTCCTCCAAAGGAGGTCCCCGGCAAAAGCGAGTGCCGGGTGGCGCTACACACCAGGCAGCAAAAACCTGTTTTTTCTTCAAAAATTCAAAATTGACAAAAAGCGTGCCAAATTTCTTGAAGTTTGAGTTGAGTGACCTGCATTAAGTACTATTTTGGGCTAAGGAAGCCTCAGCCAAAATTTTTAGTCTATCTTGGACTTTCTTCCTTCTCAAAGTTTTTCTCAACTTGGCCTTTAAGCTCCTTATTCTTGCTTTGCAAATCTTGTTTCTTGCCAAATAGTGATAGGCCATGTGCCTCAACATCTTTTTCTCTTTTATGACCTTCTCCAGCAGCTTCTCCAAGTGCATATTTGTCCTTTCTAGCCAAGATTCATGATCAACATCAATCTCTTGTTCTAGTGGTGTCAATTTGATTTTCCCCCTCTTGGCTGCTTGCTGGTTTTCTCTTATGGTTTGCAGCTCCATGATCATCTGTTGATCCTCCAACTGATTATTACTTTGCTCAAGGTAGTTTATAATCCACTTAGCTCTTTCCAGGTTAAGAGCTAAGGCATGAATGTTAGCTTCTTGTTCCTGGATGATCTCTTTGGGTTTTGAGCTTTGGGAGCCCAAATCAGCCTCCTCATCCTGAATGAGAATGAAATCTCTCTCTTGACCTTTAGAAGGCCCTTCCTCATGCACTGGTTGTTTACGTTTGTCATATACCTGCTTTGTTGTTGAAGGAAATGAGACCCCTTCCACCCCGGGTGGAGATAGTACTCATTTTGCCGCTGCAAATAGCCTCATTGTCCCCTTTTGATAAGTGATGAATACTGGCACACTGGTGGTTTAAGTCTCATGCACTTCTTGTTGATGTGAAGGCCCTCCTGCCTCATGAAAAACTGATGGGGTCACTTGAGGACTTGTGAAAACCTCATGTGAAATGAAATCATCCCATGAAACATTCAGCAAGCTCAGATGATGCAAAACCACAATCTTGATCAATGCAAAGTGATAAATGTTGTTGTATTGTTGATGATGAGGCTTTCTTGTCACTAATGTAGTCATTTTCTCAATATTCCGACACATGAAATAGGGGAGGTTCATCATCCTCACCATAGTGAAATGCATCAATAATCTAATATGGTACGTGTACAAGCAAGAAAATATGCCTTCACAGCTGAAGTATTTGATTATTAGCTTCATGAGTGGAGCATATGTGTCCTGTAGGTATCTGAAAGGGAAAACCCTATTGATCTGCTTATGATAGCCAGCCTTGATATAAGGTTCATAATGCTCTTTCTCCACCAGATGTCCCTTGTTCCACTGTTCTCCCACATTCGAAATACCTGTTGCTTCAGCTATAGTTTCAAGTGTCAAAGTGAATGTAACACTTGCCAAATTGACCTGGCCATTGTGAAGATGGACCACAAATAATTTGGCAAGCTCATGGTGGTATTTGACTCTTTCCACCATCTCACAAAAGTTTGAAACATGCTACAGCAATAGGACAAGCCAATATCTCTGTAAGTGTAGCGGGATCCTCTCAGATGTGTTTTCCTCCCTTGTGAGGTTTTCTTGGTGCATGAATTTCCTAGGAGGAATCACTCACTGTTTCCTCATCCCTTTCATAAGGTGAATTTTTTTCCATGTTTGCCACTTAATGGTGTTTCAATGATGAGTATGAAGAGATTTTAAATGAAGAATAGTTGTTTTCTGTTAAATGAATGGGATTGATTATGGGGACAATGAATGAGGGATTGTGATGTTGGTTGTAGGGTTTTTTTGGGAGTGGCGGGGTTTTGGGAATGCCAATTAGGGTTCGAGAATAGTGGGAATTTGTTAAATATTAGGGTTTTGGGAAGAGGGGAGTAGGATGAGTGGAAATGAGAGGGGAAATGGGAAATGAAATTAGTGAAATGTAGTGAAGGGGATGTGAATATGAGGTAGGGAAATAAACAGCAACAAGGACAAAATTGTAAACCCTAGACAATTTTTTCAATTTGATTGTGCAGCAAACTAGGGTTTTGTCTTTCACCTATTGAAACACCATGAAAGCTGATGAAATTTCTTGCAAAGGCACTTAGGAAGTTTCCACTTACTTGAGGAATGGAGATTGAAGGTTTCAGTGCTAAATGAGGTTGACTGGATGAAATTAGGGCTTGGAGGGCAGGTGCGCCACGCCCAGACACAGGTGCGCCGCACCCCACTGGTGCGTCACACTTGTTCAAACTTTAATTTGTTTTATGTACTTCTGTGCACCTTGCCAACTAGGTGCACCATGCCTCAACCCAGGTGCGCCGTGCCAGGAGCTTTGCACAATTTTGCTGCAATTTTCTCTTCTTTACCTTAAAAACGTGACTTGGCATGTTCACTCTCTTTATGGCACACAAATGAACTCTTAAACCCAAGAAACACTTTATATACAAGGGACTTGAGTTTTTCATTTACAAAAAACCCACTTTTCTAATGTTTGCCTTTCACTTTATCTTTAAAAACTCTGTTTTGGCAGTTTTACTTGCTTTTTGACTTTGATGGACTAATGCTTTGAATTTTTTACTCTTTCGCAAAAGCTGAAGTGCAGGAGCTTGGCAAGGTGACCAGGGTTGCATTTCTGGACTTATTACATATAGGAAGAATAAAATTACATGAAAATTATATACATAGAAGAAAAACTCTGTTTTTCCTCAAAATATGGTTTTGAGGAAAAATCAATTACTAAGAATGTCATTATTGAAATTTTTAATGTTGAGACCTTATTTGACCTCCTCATGTGCCTGCTAGCCATTATTGAGCTTTTTCATGACTTTAATGACAAATCCTAGACCTAATGAGACCTAAAAACCCTAAAAATGGCTTTAACAAATGTAAAGACAGAAAATGGTTGTAAATGATTTGAATTCATGAGAATAGGCCAGTAGGTAAATATCATGAGGCAAAATTGATAATATTCCACTACCATCAGAGGATCCATGACCTAATGGAATGTAGTTGATCCATTGAGACACCTAAAATGCAATGCAATAAGAGAATTTTGATCACTGATGAAGGGATGAAGATACCGACACTAACAAGATGATGGGAATTTTATATAGATGCATCCAGAACTACTCAAGTGTTGAGGACAACACTTTTTTGAAGGAGAGGGTAATGTTAGGTCACTATAATACTAGTGTATTCCCTTATTATTATTGTCATTGTAGCCCCTTATTATTATTGTTGTGCCCATGTTGTCCCCATATTGTTATTATTGTGCCCCATAGAAGCCCACTATTGTTATTGTTATGCCCTTACATTATTATTGTTATGTCGGCTCTAATTATATTGTGACCCCTTAGACTTCTATATATAGAAAGGAAGTCTTGTCATTTGTATCATCCAAGAATTGTTCATTTGTGTAATGTAAATGAGGTTTCCCCCTCAAAGAGGCTACTTTTGAAGTCACTAATCTATCTCTTTTGTTTGTGAGCTAGTTGCATAACAGCTAATTGATGATCAGTGGTCAAACATGTAAAAGCCTTCAGACCTAACAACAAAATAATAGTAGTGGATTGACAATGGCCTTCAGTGAAAATGTCATTGTGTTAGAAAGCATCTAACATAGATAAGTTGAAAGGTCAACAACCTGAGCAAGCATAGGCCTTTGGTAATCCAAATATACTAGTGCAGTACCATGAGAAAGAGTCCCTAAACTGAGTACAAATTGCTTGTGGAAAAATCACAAAAAACACAAATTAACGAAGTAACTATCATACCCTCCATGAAAGTTTTAGATGCATAAGTATTTACCCTTTGAGCATCTTAACTGACCTGATCAATATTGAATTGGAAACATATAAACCTTTATTACACTATTTACATCAAAAAATATAATCAGTGAGAGTATATTCTTTATGCCTCATTTCAACAATTGCGTTGAAGGATGCAATCCCTCATTAAGAACATCAGGAAACCATACATTACTATGATTAGAAAACTAATTTTGGTTTATTAAACACTACAAATAATCTGAGTTTCAGCTTCTCCCATCCCCGAAGATTAAATTTAGTTAATATTGAATTTATGAGACAGTAAAAGCTATGGCTAGTTTAAGGATTCTCAAAGTTTGACTTGTTCTCCGGCAAAATTTTCATGTTGAAACTTTGCATAAATTCCCAACATTTGACTTAATAGAAAAGTAAAACTTACATAGGTTGCCTCCTTATATTAACAGGACAGTAAATTTGTTTCAAATATTTTCATGTGACATGCCTTGAAAACTTGTTCATAGTTTAGAGTATGCCACCGTTCAAGAAGCTATGTTAGTAACTGTTCTATTCCCCCTTTGTCATTTTCAATAAAGGAATAAAGAACACCAATTTTCAGATACAAGGGATATTTTTTCAAATCTTTCCACCTACCAATAAGAATGTTGGAGCTAAAATGAATTCAAAGCATACCTTTCCTTATTTCAAAATTTCCTATTTACCTTGTTCCATGCTTTATTACAAACTTAAATTTCATATGGAGCTTTTTTTAATTGATGAGAACTGGCCACCAATTTTCTTTAAAATAAAGCTTAAGAAAGAATTGAAGGTTAATCTTAAAAGCAAGAAAGACAGAGGAAACCATGTACAATAGAAACCATATAGAGTTTATCTGGAAACACATATTTTTTTACATAAGTATATATAATGAGGAACAAGGAAAAGTACAAAAAATGATCTCTCACACACATTCCTCCATAAGTAAACACATAAAGTTAAAATTTGAAAGATAGAATAAAGTCATAACAACAATCATTAAGATCACTAAAAAAAAAGTTCTCGAAGAGACACATATGATATCTCTCACTTGAAACTTATGAACATTCATTCAAAGGTTTCCAAAACATTGATTTATAAGCAAGTTATTATCCATTATAATGGATAAACTCTTTTGGATTGACCCTAAATGAATATAGGTGTCTAGTTTTTCTTGTCTGGGTATGCAGTTAGCTCATAGTTCATCTTATCATGCTCAATCTAATGGGCAAACTGAGATAGTTAAAAAATGTTTGGAACAATATCTTTGTTTCTTTGTATCTAATAAACAGACACAATGGGTCAAATGGTTACCTCCGACTGAATGGTGGTATAACACTTCCTTCCATACTGCAGCAAAAACGACCCCATTTATGGAACTTTCTGGATATCATCCACCGTCCATCACATCATACTCAAGAGAAAATTCTAAGGTTCAAGTAGTGGAAGATCACATCAAGCATCAACAAAAAGTTCTCCAACTCATAAAGGATAACCTGACTTTGGCGCAAAATAGAATGAAACCACAGTCATATCAACATCATAGCGAAAGAAGTTTTGATGTAGGTGACTGGGTATTTCTACGACTACAACCATACAAACAAATTTCCCTCAAGAAAGCTAAGAAGAATAATAAATTATAACCAAAGTATTATGGCACGTACAAGTTTTTGCAAAATATTGGTACTATGGCATACAAATTGGAACTTCCTGCATCTTCCTGAGTGCACCTAGTTTTCCATATTTCATGCTTAAATATGGTTATAGGTGACAAGCTCCTAGTTCAAACAATATTGCAATAACTTAATGAGGAAGGAAAATGCATATTGGAACCTGATGTAGTCACAGAAACAATAACTTGACAACTACAAAATTGATCAATTTCAGAGTATCTCATCAAGTGGAAGAAGTTACCCACTGAAGATTCCACATGGGAGGTGTTAGGGCCTAAATCTATCTCAAGCTGAGAAAGGCAGGTCTAGGGTAAGATCAAACCACGCTTAACTTGGTAGCTAGCCCTACCAGGTTAGGAGAGGGTTCTCTCCTTACCAATCTCAAGAAAATATGGCAAATGAGGCTTGAGATGACTAATGTAAAGACTAATTTCAGGCTAGGTATATGCTCAGAGGAATTTGATTGAGTTTTATGTTGGTTTGCTAGATCAAAAGTGAAAGGCAGTTTTGGGTCCGGGGAATGGAATTAGTCTTGCAGGGGTTTCTGTGGGGCAAGGTAGTTAATTTCTTTAGTACTTTAAATTGAGTGAGATGGAGAGTTTTAAGATTGGTGAGGACTTGGAGAGGGCATGAGAGTCTCATGAATCCTCTTCAAACAGCTGAAAACATGAAAAAATAAACAAACCCTAGGTAGAGCACTGCAACATCAATGATTTCTACCTTTATCCTTGATTCATTTGGTGTCCATTTTCCGTTCCAAAAGTGAGTTCGCCCAACACTGCTTCTTGTGTGACCAAAAAGGGGTAGAAAGGGCATTTTTGAGGTGTTTTTGATCCTTTTGGAAGCTCAAAACTTGAAAAACTTTTTAGTAATTTCTGGGCATTCATAATTTTGCATGAGGAATCCAAAAATGTAGAGTTTTCCTCCAGATAAGGCCCCTAGCAAAAGCGAGCGGCAGGTGGTGCTACGCACCAAGCAAAAAACCTGCTTTTTCCTTCAAAAATTCAAAATTGAAAAAAATTGTGCCAAATTTCTTGAAAATTTGAGCTAAGCGACCTGCATCAAGTACTATGTTTGGCCAAGGAAGCCTCAGCCAAGATTTTGAGTCTATCTTAGTCTTTCTTCCTCCTCAAACTTTTCCTCAACTTGGCCTTTAAGCTCCTTATTCTTGCTTTGCAAATCTTGTTTCTTGCCAAATAGTGATAGGCCATGTGTCTCAACATATTTTTCTCTTTTTTGGCCTTCTCCAGCAGCTTCTCCAAGTGCATATTTTTCCTTTCTAGCCAAAATTCACGATCAGCTTCAATCTCTTGTTCTAGTGGTCTCAATTTGATTTTCCTCCTCTTGGCTACTTGCTAGTTTTCTCTTATTGTTTGCAGCTCCATGATCGTCTGTTGATCCTCCAGCTACTTATTCCTTTGCTCAAAGTAGTTTATAATCCACTTATCTCTTTCCAGGTTAAGAGCTAAGGCATGAATGTCAGCTTCTTGTTCCTGGATGATCTCTTTGAGTTTTGAGCTTTGGGAGCCCAAATCAGCCTCCTCATCCTGAATGAGAATGAAATCTCTCTCTTGACCTTTAGCAGGCCCTTCCTCATGCATTGGTTATTTATCTTTGTCCTGTACCTATTTTTTTGTTGAAGGAAACGAGACCCCTTCCACCCCGGGTGGAGATAGTACTTGTTTTGCCACTACAAATAGCCTCCTTGTCCCCTTTTGATAAGTGATGAATACTGGCACACTGGTGGTTTGTGTCTCATGCACTTCTTGCTAATGTGAAGGCCCTCCTGCCTCATGAAAAACTGATGGGGTCACTTTAGGACTTGTGAAAACCTCATGTGAAATGAAATCATCCCATGAAACATTCAACAAGCTCAGTTGATGCAAAAACACAATCTTGATCAATGCAAATTGATAAACGTTGTTGTACTATTGATGAGGAGGCTTTCTTGTCACTAATGTGGTCATTTTCTCAATATTCTGGCACATGAAATAGGGGGGGTTCATCATCCTCACCCTAGTGAAATGCATCAATAATCTAATATGGTAGGTGTACAAGCGAGAAAATCTACCTTCACAGTTGAAGTATTTGATTATTAACTTCATGGGTGGAGCATATGTGTCGTGTAGGTATTTGAAAGGAAAATCCCTACTGATCTGCTTCTGATAGCCAACCTTGATATAAGGCTCATAATGCTCTTTGTCCACAGTTTTCCCTTGTTCCACTGTTCTCCCACATTCAGAATACCTGTTGCTTCAGCTATAGTTTTAGGTATCAAAGTGAATGTAACACCTACCAAATTGACCTGGCCATTGTGAAGATGGAGGACAAATAATCTGGCAAGCTCATGGTGGTATTTGACTCTTTCCATCATCTCACAAAAATGGTAGCAAGACTGATGTTTGAAGCATGCTAAAGCAAGAGGACAAGCCAATAACTTTGTTAGTGTAGTGGGCTCCTCTCGGATGTGCTTTCCTCCCTTGTGAGGTTTTCTTGTTGCATGAATTTCCTGGGAGGAATCACTCATTGTTTCCTCATCCCTTTCATAAGGTGAATCTGTTTCCATATTTTCCATTGTATGGTGTTTCAATGATGATTATGAAGAGATTTTAAATGAAGAATAGTTTTTTGCTATTAAATGAATGGGATTGATGATGGGGACAGTGAATGAGGGATTGTGATGCTAGTTGTAGGGTTTTTTGGGAGTGGCAGGGTTTTGGGAATGCCAATTAGGGTTTGGGAATAGTGGGAATTTGTTAGGTATTAGGGTTTTGGGAAGATGGGAGTAGGATGAGTGGAAATGAGAGGGGAAATGGGAAATGAAATTAGTGAAATGTAGTGAAGGGGATGTGAAAATGACATATGGAAATAAACAGCAACAAGGACAAAATTGTAAACCCTAGACAATTTTTTCAATTTAACTGTGCAGCAAACTAGGGTTTTATATTTTACCTATTGAAACACCATGAAAGCTAATGAAATCTCTTGTAAAGGCACTTAGGAAGTTTCCACTTACTTGAGGAATGGAGATTGCAAGTTTCGAAGCTAAGTGAGGACGATTGGATGAAATTAGGGCTTGGAGGGTAGGTGTGCCGCGCTCAGACATAGGTGCACTGCACCCCACTGGTGCGTCGTGCCCATTCAAACTTTAATGTGTTTTCTGAGCTTCTATGCGCTGTGCCAACTAGGTCTGCCACAACTCAACCCAAGTGAGCCACGCCAAGAGCTTTGCACAGTTTTGCTGCAGCTTTCTCTTCTTTACCTTAAAAATGTGACTTGGCTTGTTCACTCTCTTTAAGGCACACAAATGAACTCTTAAACCAAAGAAACACTTTATATATAAGGGACTTGAATTTTTCATTTACAAAAAAACCACTTTTCTAATGTTTTCCTTTCACTCTATCTTTAAAAACTCTGTTTTGGCAGTTTGACTTGCTTTTTGACTTTGATGGACTAATGCTTTGAATTTTTTACTCTTTTGCAGAAGCTGAAGTGCAGGAGCTTGGAAAGGTGACCAAGGCTGCACTTATGGACTTATTACATATAGGAAGAATAAAATTACAAGAAAATTATATACTTAGAAGAAAACCTTTGTTTTTCCTCAAAACCGGGTTTTGAGGAAAAATCAATTACTAAGAATGTCATTATTGAAATTTTTAATGCTAAGACCTTATTTGACCTCGTCATGTGCCTGCTGACCATTATTGAGCTTTTACAAGACTTTAATGACAAACCCTAGACCTAATTAGACCTAAAAACGCTAAAAATGACTTTAACAAATGTAAAGACAGAAAATCGCGGTAAATGATATAAATTCATGAGAATAGGCTAGCAGGTAAAGATCATGAGGGAAAATTGATAATATGCCACTACCATCAGATGATCCATGACCTAATGGAATGCAGCTAATCCAATGAGACACCTAAAATGCAATGCGACAAGAGAATTTTGATCACTGATGGAGGGATGAAGATACTGACACTAACATTGGCTCCAATGGGGATGGTAGCTCTTTGGAGGTGCCAAGAACTATAGATATTTGGAAAGCAAACAGTGTCTCTTCCATTGGGCTATGGAATCTATAACTTCCGCAAACATAAACCAATATCTTGACTCAAAACTAGACTCAATTACATGATTGAAAACTAACTCAAAACCGACTCAAACAACTGACTCTATCAATCCACACGAAGTAATCAAAAACTGACATCAGACCTCCAATTTTATAGCCTTCAATTCAGACCCCAAACTGAATGAATGATGACAGTACACACTTGCAATGAAGGAAATAAAATGGTATGTACAGTGATACATATGGCAGCAGAAAACATTTCAAATATAGTACCATTTGAGCAGTCGACCATTGACCGGCCCACCTGGACAATCTTCTCCATTCATTTCTTTCAGTAAGAAAGCTTTTGACCCTGATATGCAGCAATTCTGAATGGTCCTTTCCACAGATTCTCAAACTTGCCATGCTTGCCTTTGTCTTTTTTTCTAGCATCCCACTTGAGTACTATGTCTTCAATCTAAAACAAAAAAGACTTTGCCTTCCATTCATAAATTTTCTTGATTCTCTCTTGCAGCGTGAAGGTATTCTAGAAAACCTCCTCTCTCGTCTACCGTAAATGGATCATTTGGTTTATCCTTTGCTGAAAATGATCCTCTTCACTGCTAGCTTCCTGCAAAAGTTTTACCATCGGGACTGCGAGAGATGTCAGGAACACCGTGTCAACACCATATACTAGTTCAAACGGAGACATGCCAATTGATTTCTTCTGACTTACTCTATTTGCCCAAAGTGCATTAACAGGCTTTTTGTGCCACCTCTTTTTGTTTGTTTACAACAACTTTTTGATGATGTTAACCAATGATTTATTTGAAGATTCTGCAAATCCATTACCTTGTGAATAGTATGTAGTTGAATGCCACAAGGTAATTTGATATTTATTACAAAAATCAATCATTCTTTTAGATTTAAAAGTTGTTGCATTATCTGTAATCATCTTGTTAGGACGACCAAAACGTGACAAAATATTATTTTCGAGAAACTGAATTATTACCATATCAGTGGCTTGCCAAGTGGGGATGGCCTCAATCCATTTTGTGAAATAATCCGTTGTTGTTAAGATCCACTTATGCTGAGCTAAAGATGTAGAGTGGATCTCTCCAATAAAATCAAGGCCCCACTGCTGAAACGGAGTGCTTACTTCAACCGATTTGAGAGGCAGTGGTTGTAATTTTCTCCTTTCCTGAAAAATTTGACATTCGTGGCAGCTTGTAATAGTTTTATGCACATCAGCAAAGAGGGTAGGCCAATAGTACCCTGCTCTCAAAATTTTATGTGTTGTTGTCTTCCAAAATAGGTGACCTCCACAATCCCCCTTGTGAAAATCATCCATGACTTGTTTTGCTTCTTCCTCAACCAAACAATTCAGCAACATACCTCCAGGATCTTTCCAATATAATGCATTATTCATAATACAAAAATTGGCAGCCTTTAATTTCAGAATTCTACTTTTATTTTTAGCCATTCCCAGAGGCGGTGAAATATTTTGGAGCACATATACAATATCGAAATACCAAGGGGAATGGATAAATATTTATGATACCTGAACAGGTGAGTTGTCCTCATCTTCTTCGGACATAGCAGCAATGAAGTTTATGTCCAAGGCATGCAAATTAGACTCCATCATCAGTTTTGCCAAACCTTGCCCCTTGATAAGATTTGTTGGCTTTATTTCCAAGTCATATTCTAATAAAGCTGCAATCCATTTGCCTCGTCTCCCTTCCGGATCTGTCTGCACTAAAACATCTTTGACGGCTATGTTAGGGACATAAGCAAGAATATGAGAATGCAAAATATATACTCGGAAATATTTCATAGCTTTTACCAAGGCAAGAGCTTGCTTCTCAATAATATTATACTTTAAGGTTGCATCTCTTATTGTTCTGCTGAAAAAGGCAATTGGCTTCTCAAGCTGGTCTCTTTTCTACATTAAAACTGCTGCCATAGTATGCTCTAAAGTGAATGGAAATAAAATAAAATCTTGGGAATAATTGGGGATGATCATTATCAGAGCTGAATAAAGGGCCAACTTTACCAAATTGAAAGACTTTATAGCTTCTTCAGTCCACTTTACTACACTATATTTCCTTAACATGTTTGTGATTTCCCTCAAATGTTCTGCTAGATTTGGCACAAAATGACGTAAGAAGTTCATCTTACCATTGAATGCTTGGATCTCCTTTTTACTACGGGGAAACCAATTTTCTGAATAGCTTCCACTCGAGCAGGATCGATGTGGATTCCCTCCTTGGATATGATGTGATCGATAAGCTTTCCTTCATCCATGGCAAACAAACTCTTTTTGGGATTAAGAGATATGCTATACTTTATACACCGCTAAAAAACAATCTTCAAATGGTAAAGATGTTCCTCATCTGAATTAGAGAAAACTGTCAAATCATCAAGATAAACTACTAAAAATACATCTTTCTCATTTTCAAAGGCGATATCCATAGCCCGTTGAAAAGTTGCACCAGCATTCTTTAAATAGAATGGCATCTTGGCATAATGGAAAGTTCCCCACGGAGTAGTGAATGTTGTTTTGTCTCTATGATCCTCATGGACCAAAATCTGATTGTATCTAGAATACCCATAGAGCAGCGACATATGAGTTGCCCCAACCACTCTTTGAAGTATGTGGTCCATCTTTGGCAATGGATAATTATCTTTCAAAGACACCTTATTTAGATTTCTGAAATCAATGCATAATCTGATCTCACCTGTCTTCTTTCGCACAGGCACCAAATTGGAAATCCATTCTGAAAATCTAATTGGAATGATTATACCAGCCTTGTATAATTGATTCACCTCCTTCTCTATAGATGGCAGCAACTTAGGATTGATCCTTCTTAACTTTTGGCGAAATGGCTTTTGGTTTGGCTTGATTGGAATGACGTGTTGAATTATACTTTTATTGTACTCCTTCAAATCTGAATAGCCCCACGCAAATACATCAGTAAATAAAGACAATAAACTAATGTACTTTGCCTTTACCTGAGGAGGCAATGCCTTTGACAACTTCACCATCTTTGGATTTTCTGCTATTCTAATATTCACGTCTTCAACTCCCTTTTCAGTCAGCATCAAACTTGGTTTCCGGGCTACATCATCTTGGTCAAATAATTCCTCTAATGCTATGAGGCCTCTAGGGATGACATTGTCTTTCAGCTGCAAAACTTCCATCTGATTTACTTCTAAATCTGGTTCGCCATTATCTTGCTCGCCCCATCTATAGAAGTGTCTTGATATTTGTCTTCATTTCGCAAAAATTCTTCAATCTCCTTATCATCTTGAAATAATTGCCAATATCCTTGATTATCAGGGATAGCTGGGCGATGTTTCACATGAATTTCAAACTTATTGTTTAAATTCATCGGAATCTTCAAGTTACTTGTTGCTGTTGCAAGGAAATCTACAATAACATTTTGTGCACGTGGAACACATGTGAAAGTAAAATCTGGAAACAACCTCAAAATGTCTAAAACTGCATTACTGTAAGCCCTCATTCGAGGATGTCTTTCTTGATACTTTCCCTTGACTTGCTTGATTACTAATTCAGAGTCGCCATAAACTGAATTTTTTTTGCATTTAGCTTTTTTAGGGTTTTCAAGCCTGCAATTAGTGCATCATATTCTGCTTCATTATTAGAACAATCAAAAGCCAACTTATAAGAACAAACTCTTACATTACTCGGGACCTTATTTGGTGAGAAAACAGGGTTGCATATCCAAATACCAATTCTGGGACCTTCCCTACCTATTGCTCCATCAAAGTCCATACTCCACAAGCTAGCTTCCTCTTCCAAACGCTGAAATTCTACCTATTTTTCTACCTTTGGCTGTTGTCCATCTTTTCTTGTTGTTGGTGGAATGTTGTCTGCTCAGCGATACTTTCAAGTCTTTGTCTCTCTTGGTGAAGTACAGCTCTAAAATTTTCAGTGATCTATGGAATATCTTATACTTCAACTAATTGACTATTTACATCATTAAAACTATCAGAATAAAGAACAAAAGGCTCTAAATCTATATGTACATAATTAATTGGATGATTCATAGGTTTCTCCTTGCTCGTGATCATGTACTTCATCCTTTTCTCTCTATATAACTTCCTCATTTGACCAAACATAGGAATAGTAGCATAGGAGAAATCTAATTGCAATGACCCTTTGAGTTTTGCACCCCATGATCTAGATAGAAGCATGCCAAATCTAGGGGGAATTTCAGCCACAACTACATCCATAAGAACATTTTTCACTAGAATCTGATCCAAACTGACAACCAAATCTTTAATGAGACCAGTACATCTTACTTTGCCAGAATCAAAGGAATAAAGGTCATGATACTTTCTAGTGATGTCCAAACCCAATTTTCCATAATTGGCTTTGGCATGAGATTATGAGACGCTCCTGAATCAAACATGGCATTGTGCAAAACATAATCATGCAATCTAAGGCTAATGTAAAAAGGAGCTACATCACTATCCTCAGATTGACCTTCTAATTCCGGACGAAAGATAAGTTCAGGTTGGTCATCTTCCACATTTACCATATCAAACAAAGGGTCTACATTCAAAATCTTAGCCACTTGACCTGTATAACTACTGATCTCCATTAATTCAGTCAAAGGTATTAACACTTTTAACTTAGCAATTTCATTT
>APFE030497201.1:0-19680 GCA_000404065.3 Pinus taeda | reverse complement strand
AAGGCGTGAGTTTCATCTTTAAAAAGTTACTTGTGGTCACTTCTAGAGCCTTCTAGAAGAGTTTTTGACGTGTATTGAGCGCCTCCATATGGTTCATGCATCCCTATGATAGAGGAACTTATCCTATCAAGAGAGGAGCTACCCCATCCAAAAGATGGAGTATCCCATTGATGTTCGAACTGAATAACTTCCTCTAGAGTACTATAAATATAGGCATTGGGCCAAAGGAGGGGAGGTTGAAAGCTGAACATTCCAAAGGGTAAATGTTGCTGGAATTAGGACTTCCATTGTTGACTTGTGAGGAGAGATTACCATCTTTTCTTGTTGCCATATTGGGAGTGGGTGAGCTTGTCAAAGTAGAGGAAATCTCTTGTTGGACCCTGGGAGGAGCTTGCACAACACCAAGGCTCAGGTTGTAATGTTTCCTTTTTTGTTTCCTTAATACAAATAAGTCCATTCTTCTCAATGATTTGTTGTTAATGAATTATTTCATGTACTCCTTGGTATATATGATGAATATGCTTTGTTTTATGAAATATTCAGGTGTTATGTAATCGTTTGACTGTTAGTGTATGCAGGTCTTAAAGTGAAGGAGGAGCTCATCTGGATCAGCAACGCTGGATTGCTACAACAAGCGTTGGATTTGAGGTAGGATCGAACAACACTTGGTTTCTCATAGAATAATGTATGTTTAGAGAAGGATTGCTCTTGTTTGTCTTGTTTGTCACAAGAGAGTCTTAGACTCCTAGGGAGGTTAGGTTTGTCTGCAAAAATAACTCTTTCTGCATGAAAATATGCTTGGACCGATCATGAAAAACTGGATTTTTCAGAGAGTTTGATACAACTCTGATTATCGTAGTAAATCAAAGTTGGATCCATCTGATGACCAAACAAAACAATCAAGATCTTCCTCATCTAGATGGCCTCACAAGCTGCCTGACTCGCAACCATGTACTCTGCCTTTGCCGAACTGAGTGCAACTTATCTTTGTTACCTGTTGTACCAAGAAACCGCCACTGACTCAATACTAAAGATCCCTCCTGATGTGTTCTTCCTGTCGGATGGACTCCCTACCCGATTTGCATCGCTAAAGCCTTGAAGCTTCACTCCCTCTATTCGTGTGTACCATAATCCGAACTAAGAAGTGCCCCCAAGGTATCTCAACACATGCTTTACCGCCTTCTAATATAGCTTAGTAGGCCCAACTATTGCTTGAATAAGTTGGTTAACTGCATAGCACATATCCGGTCATGTGTTCACCAAGTACATAAGTGAACCCACAAGCTGCGTGTAAACATTAGCTTCCACTACTTCCCCTAAAGTAGCATCCTCCTTCCTCCAGTTACCTACTAAAGGAGTCTCCATGGGTTTTTTGCTCTCCATGTGGAATATCCTGAGTATCTCATTGGCATACTTGCCTTGAGACACAAACAACTCCCCATCTCCCTACCATACCTCCATGCTAAGAAATAAATGATTGAGCCCCATGTCCTTCATCTCAAACTCTCTTGCAAGGTCCTCCTTGAAATATTTGATCAACTGATCATCACCTGTCAGTATGAGACCATCAACATAAAGTACAATGAAACAAATTACCTTCCACTACTATGTGGTACAGGTTCACATCTGCTTCACTCTTCGTGAAGCCCAACCTAGTGAAATATCTATCTATCATGGTGTACCAAGCATGGGGTGTTTGCTTCATCCCGTAGAATGATCTCTTGAGCCACACACATGCGACTCATGGTCAAAGGTTTCAAAACCTTCAGGCTACTCTATGTACACCTCTTCCTCAATCATGCCATTAAGGAAGGTTGTCTTCACATCCATCTAATGTATCTTCCAACCCGTATGTGCTGATAGTGCCAATATAGATCTGATTGACGAGTACCTTGCAAGAAGAGAAAAGGTATCATCATAGTCAATCCCCTCTACCTGTGAGAACCCACGGGCCACAAATATATCCTCATGCGTCTCCACACTAACATCTGTAGCTTGCTTTACCTTGTAAATCCAATGTGAGCTCACCATTGAATTGTCCTCTGGTCTCGGGACCATGTCCCAAACATTGTTACGAATTATGGAGTCATACTCCTCCACCAAGGCATCAACCCAAACCTATTGCTGCACTACTTCCTTAAAGGAATATGGCTTTGTCACAACACATTCGCCCCTAAGATCCATGTATCAAGTGTACCTCTCAGGTGACCTCCTCTACCTGCATTGAGAAATGGATGCTCCCACATTCTCCCATGCATCATCCAACAATCTGTCAGCCTCTTTGGTGCACTTTCTTCCCTCTCTGGAAGACTTTGCCTGAGTGGATGTCTCCACTCCTGGATCCTCTACATGTGGTTGCTCCACATCAATCTGAGGCTCCTCAACCTTAGGAGCTAAAATCTCCTCATCCACATGTAGCTCAAGCTCCCTCTCAAGAGAACCTCGCATGGCCTTCTCCTATTCGAATCTGATATCCCTGCGAACCACTATCATCCTGTTGGTCAAAAAGTACACCCGATAGTTGTGAGCTGTATCAGTGTACCCCACAAATATCCCCAAATATGTTGTTGGCTTAAGCTTCTTCCGTGCATCTTTGGTCACATGGAAATATACAGATGACCCAAAAATCGTGAAGTGACCAACATCTGGCTCTTACCGGAATAAGCCTCCTTTGGTGTCTTCATCTCAAGTATATGATATGGGCTACAGTTCTGAACATAAAACATTGTGTGAATGCCTCATCCCACAAGTGTAGTGGTAGGCCCTGATCATGCAACATTTCACACACTACCCCTACTATGCTTATGTTCTTCCTCTTGGCCACCACATTCTGTTGAGAGTTATGGGGTGCTATCAACTCCCATTTAATCCCTTCCGCTACACAAAAGTTCTTAAACTCATTTGAGACATACTCACCACTATTATCACTTTGTAGAGCTTGAACCTTCTTTCCCGACTCTTTCTCCACCAATGCTTTAAACTCACAAAACTTTGTGAAAGTTTGATCATTTTTTTGCATGAAAAATATCCAACATTTACGAGAATAGTCATCAACAAATACAACATAATATTTTTGTTTGTCCATGGATGCTGTCGAGAATGGTCGACACATATCTGAATGGTCTCTCTTTAGAATATCCTCTGCTCGACTATGTCTATCGTGAAAGGAATACTTGGTGTATTTTCCCAAAGTACACCCCTTGCATGTATCAGCTTACTCAAGCGTACCTTTGGGAAGACCATAGAAATCTGTTGCAATATCTTCAAAGCTTCATGATGCAAGTGGCCGAATTGCATGTGCCACAACTCACCAACGTCTCAGCTCTGCACCCTTTATACTTTTGTGCTCAAAGAAGCACAATCCTCTACCTCCAACTTATAGATATTCTTCACCCGAATCCCTATCTTCTTTACTTGACCCGTGGCTACATGTCGAAGGAACACCTTTCCTTTCGAGAAGATCACATCATAGCCTCTATCCTCAAGCATGGTAACGGATACCAAGTTCTTCTTCAACCCCAGAACATACATAACATTCTTCAAGGTGAGTGGAGCCCCATGCTCTCTTTGAAAAGTAATTGTGCCCAATCCATTAACACTATACTTCCCGTCGTCACCCATATCGATATGCATATGGAGATCTTTCTCCTCCAGGTCACTGAATAACTCTTTGTCGCCAGTCATGTGGAATGAAGCTCCATTGTCTAAGTACCATACACTTCCCATCACTGATTACACCATGCATGCAATGAGGTAAAATTCCAATTTGAATTGAGAGTCCAAAGCCTCACCCGCCGCTCCTCCGTAGGACTTCTTCTTGGGTTTTTTGAGTGGATAATTTTAGCAAAATGGACTAGCTCATGACAATGAAAGCACTTAACTTCCGTCATGTATTTATTCTTACCTCCATGATAAGAATAAGATTTGGAATGCAAGATTTCTCTTTCCCCTTCTTCTCCTTAATCGCTAAGGCATAATTCTCTTCATCATTAGTCGTTGACAAAGAGCCATCCCTAATGTTCCTCTTGATATCCTCCTGCATCAAATCCGACCACAATTGTTCCCAATCTAGGAGCTTCTCCTGGCCATTGACAAAGTCCTAATAACTATGCCAACTCTTTGCGAGTCTTAGAAGAGCAAGACTCACCATATCATCCTCAGCAACCGTGATTCCAACACTTCCAAATTCATCATGACATTGAGTGAATTTGGTCAAGTAAATTGGAATAATCTCGCCTTTCTCCATTTTTATTTTTCGAAGTTTGTCCTTCAGTGCCAATTTCCTTTGGTCATTGTTGTTCTAATACAAGTTCGTCAATGCTTTTCACATAGCATACAGAGTTTCCTTTCCATGGAGACTCAAGACAATGTGGTCTCAAACTCCCTCAAGGATTACCCACCTTGCCTTCGCCACACACTTCTTCCATTCGGCAAAATTATGTGCATCCAATGTTGTTGGCTTAGGAATTTCTTGATCAATGAAATCCTTCAAGCGATTATCCTCTAGCATAGTCTCCATTTTGTCCCTAAAGGCTATAAAATTTGAGTTGCCTTCCAAGATATACTCGAGCCACAAACCGTAGAATGCCATCTGCCGATCCTGAAGTATGTATTGCAAATTCGAATTTCACCTATAACCCAAAACTCAAAACTTTGAAATCTCCTCTAGTATATTGTTCTCAACTCTAATACCATGTAGAAATTTCCTGAAGATTCACAAGCTCATTCAATTTATTACAGCACAGGACAAGAATATACTTCTACTTTCAACCCGCGGAAGCCAATAGATTGATGAAAACAAGAAGAACAAGAAGAAGATAAATCATGGCACATAACACAAGATGTATCTAGGGAAAGCCACTACTCAAAACCCCCGCTATTTGTATTGCATATATCAAAAATATGAGATGATAATACAATGCTTGTTCTCACAAGAAAAATCCCCACACTTAGTATGATCAATCTCCCTACCCAAGCAAGCTCAGGCCAATCTATATCCTCTTCTACTTCTCTCCAAGCCCCTATTTCCTTGCGCAATTCCTACAGCTGAATAACCCATATTAATGGGAATCTAGTGCATCCTAAACTGTGCAATCCAAACTAGGTCCAGTTCCTGATTGCATGCATGATCTATACAATTCAGTAAATCGTATAACTGATAGTACATTGTCCCTGCACTCTAGTCTCAAGTGGGTCTTTCTCTGAACTAACATGCATGAGTTTCTCATGAGGAAATCTTTAGTTAACCAGAGTAGCACTAGTGGATGCATTAGTGCACCAAATGACTGTTAGTCCTCTATTAGTTCCAAAAATAGTTAGAACTAATTTCGCTGAACATAAGTCAGTAAACTGAGTGATCTAATTTCCAACTCAATTTAAACTCATACTGGACCCCTAAAACTTAGGGAGAACATATACATGACTACAAAAATACTTCCAACTCGAAATTCTTAAGCTAATTAAGTTAATTAAAGTCAATTAACTATTTACAAGTTGCTATGAGAATAGAATTCGATTTTAATTCTCAGCTTAATTCAAGGAAAAATTAAACTAGAATTTCTTGTTGCCATTTCTCAACAGATCATGCCCTATGCCCTAATTAGCTAAAAATACTTAATTTTTATATAAAACTTGCTTATCACCTCTCTTGTGGGAAGAGTGATTAGAAGGATTGACAATCACAATCCAAAAATATTTGTTTATAGTTTCTTGGAAATGGATAGATGTTAGTTGTTATCCATTTGCATGCTTATCCTCTGAAACTTAGGAGTTAGTGCCATTTGTTTAGTAATTAGAGTAGTGTTGTGGGATACAATAGATTTTAATCAAATTCAACTTATCTTCTCTATGTTAATTTATTTCACCTTGTTATTGGTAATTTCATGCATATATTTGGCTAACTGCAGGGAATGTGTTAATCTGTGGAGGTGGGCGTACCTTCCCATATTCACCTGGACTTCTCCATCCTCCTCCTAGGAACCCCGTGCTACTCCCAGCCTCTATCTCCACAATCACTCTGTCAAGGCAAATAAGAAGCACCGTGGACATAAACTTTGGTGCAAGATAGACCTCTGAGGGGTGTTAGGCCTGGCCAAGGGGCTCCCATGGCCTTCATTTTTTACCTTCTACCTCCATCCACCTTCCTTCATCCCTAAGATACCATTTCCATCCTCAAAGCTCTCTCAGACCCCCTCCTGCGGCAAAATAGGGCCTCCTATATCAATACAGGCCCACCTGTAGCATCCATGTAGGAGTGTTATTTTCAACTAGTTTTGCTTCCCACTTTGATACTAGCCTATTTGAGTTGAATAATGGCCCCCAACTCATGATTTAATGATTAAGGAAGACTCTATCCAACCTCCTCCTTTCCTCACTACAACCATCAAATAGAAAAACAGAGTTAGAATTTGTATCTTTATCCATATGCATGTTAAAAATTAGATTCCTTATTTTCAAGCAATTGTAAGGTAGAACAATGATGCATATAAATAGGTTACTAATGTTATTGAATGTGCAAAGTAGAGTACCATGATTTACTTGTGCAAGTATATTAGCCCTTTTTTATTTCATGGAATGTCAATTAGCATTTACATTTGAATTAATGGCATTTCCACTTTTGTAGCTAGAATCAAGTTCAATTATTATTTCATGGAAGGTTTTCATTGTAGATAGTTGGAGGAATGGTCTCTCAACACCTTTATTTGATCTCATGGCTGAGGTTGACATGAGTAGAACCTAACCTACTATGAATATAGCACTATCACCTCTAAGTTTGTACAAACCCCAGGTTGATCATTTGAGTTGAGAAGCCTTTGGGAGTTTCAACATTCTTGGTGCAGTACCAGGGCTCATCAGATGGGTATGTCGAATCCCAACCATGATTATATGTTTCCTAAGACCTTGAGGAAAATTTGGAACAATTTTCATTGGATAATTCCATTGCTCTGTCAAAAGTTTTGTTCTAAATGTGAGCATGACATCATTGAAAGACTGCATTCATATCACTTAATTTTAAAAGGTTTAGTTGTCTAACCTAGTCAATTTTTGGCCTTATCATAGGATACAAAGGACTCATAGACTGCCCCATATCCAATAGAAATTTTCCCCAAATCTAGAATTTTTTTTTTTATAAGTTAGAGTTCCACCTTAGTTTTAGGATATTTTTCACACATATTGTTTCCCGGGGGGTTTTATCCCATCTTAAGATGATTCAAATCACTAGATTTCTTAAAAAATCGGTAGGGACATTTTGCATGGATTTAAAAAAAATGCATGACCCAAAAATTTCACAATGTGGTGTGTTTCACACAAATGCATTTTCCATGCAATATATTACATTACAACAAAAAACTTTTCCTTTTTATATATTTCATTATATGAAAGATATCCTCCATGCAACACATCACATTCTCCCAAGCTCTTCTCTTCATGACCAACTCTTCATTGCAAATCACATGAAAGATGTTTTCCACACAATATATTGTCTTTCAATTAGGATATGAAGAAGGGTGTGACACAATCTGTGTTGCGACCAAAAAAGAAAAGATATAGAACACACAAAAAACTAGATCTTTTCTTTAATCCAATACACATGAAACTGATGTGATATGTCACAACAAAGGAAAGTTTTGGGTAATTTTATATGTCACAACCAAATAATTTTACATGCAATATGTAGTTTTTCGATGATGAAAGAAATCTTGAGAGCATGCAATCTATCATATGGAAAGAAACTTTGAAGAAAATCCTACATATCCTCCTAGTTGAATGGATCTAGCGAGCACTCTTCATTTCTAGAGGCCATAGTCAAACATTGGGCATTTTAATCATAGGAAAACATGGTTAATTATGATTACTTATGTTTAACCATAGACAACCATGGTCAACAATAATCAACCATTTTCAAACATAGTCAAACATGATAAACCCTAATTAACCATGGTCAACCATAACCAATCATGGGCCATTGATCTCAATTAAAGTTCAGTGTGTCATAACCCTTGATTACCATCATGACACCATATAAACATTAAGGCACATAAAAATTCAACAAAGTTAAAAAAGATGGATGTTTGCATAATCATTGAGTAAGCCAACGATGTTCAACTATAGCCAACATGTCCGATAGTAATTAGCCATAGTTAATAAAAATCAAACATGGTTTTCCATTTTTAACCATGTCCTATCATAGTTAACCATGGTAAATAACATGGAAAACCATAGTAAACCATGTTTAATCACAAGTCAATGATAATCAAACATGGTTAGCCATCTTCAACCCTATCCAACCATAGTCAACCATTGTCAATTATACTCAACCACGGTTAACCACAATTACACATGGTAAACTATATGCAAGCACAATACAACAATGCATTTGTTTGACCTACATTACACTATTACATTTTCATATTTGTTGAAGTTATTATTAGAAATTGTAACCTCAAAATATCATTATTACATGGTGAAACTACTGCAATAGGTTGTTAATGTTAAAATCTTGTTGGATTCCCCTTTGCATCATGTTGTAAGGTTGTAATATATTAAACCATTTAGTGACCATCACCACATTACATAAAAAATACACCAACAATTTCATCAAATTCGTTGCTTCACATCATTTTGCATTTCATTAGATTTAACTACACAAAACAAAAGATATTCTACAATGTTTCTTGTTGCTCTTTTGGGAAAAAATCCTAGTTAAAAATACACCAACGATTTCATCAAAGTCGTTGCTTCACATAATCTTGCATTTGATTTGATTTAACTACACAAGGCAAAATACATTCTACATTGTTTCTTATTACTCTTTTGGGAAATTGCTAGTTAAATGAATAAGAGGTGTTTAGGTGGCTACCATAAGTGTCACATCTCTAGCCCAATGTCTCAAAATATCTAGCGTGAGTCATGTATCCTTTATTTATCATGCATAGTGAAATACAAACCATAGTAAAGCTATCAATTATCTTGATCATATTTCTTCCATGAAAAGTGGTTCACGGGCACTATTCGCATGCAACTGGGGCTCCTAATGAGGTTGATCACATTCAATATTTCGAAGTACAATATATAGGTGTAAGAATACCACCGCTTATGAGAAAAAGTAGGGTTATGCTACTCTTTAATGCTCGAATTTGAAACTTTCCCAAGAGGGAGTTAGATTGTGTGGATTGAGTGAGAGCACGAGATTGAGTGAGAATAGGACATGAAAAATGTGTGAGTGTTGGGGACACGAGGGTTATATATAGAGTAGATTAAATATGTGCCAAAGAGAGATAAATAAGTGTGAGGATTTCATTATGAGGCAAGGCCACATGAGTTTTTCTGATGCATAAATATAGAAACATGCATATTCAGGAAAATGCAATGACTTGACATAAAAAAATGGCACACCACGGAGAAATGACCATGTTAGAATGTCAGCTTAGAATAGGGCATAGATTTTGGAGAGTACCTAGTTTGTGATACCAATGTTGCATTGCAATCCAAAATGAAATGTAAGCATTTATTACATTACCATAAAAATGATACACATATAAATACATTGTATTACCATTAGATTCATATTCCAAGGTCTTTTGGACTCTCGACGATGATTCATATTCCACACCAAAACCATAACAAATTAGGTGTCTACAAAACATGATTTAAGTCTTCATGGAGGATTTTCAATGACTCTCTTTCTATTGAATTGTTGTAAACGAATTCAAAGTGCTACATGTATGATTGATGCATTGATATTGAAGGTAGCCACATTAGTGGAGGAAAGCAACAAAAATGGAGGTTTGTGTGGTTGATTTGAGTTCTTTTTATTGAGAAATGGCAACAAGAAATTCCAGTTTAATTTTTCCTTGAATTAAACTGAGAATTAAAATCAAATTCTATTATCATAGCAACTTGTTAGTAGTTAATTAAGTTTATTAACATAATTAGCTTAGGAATTTTGAGTTGGAAGTCTTTCTGTAGTCACGTATATGTTCTCTCTAAATTTTAGGGGTCCAATATGAGTTTAAATTGAGTTGGAAATCAGATCACTCAGTTTACTGAGTTAAGTTCAGTTAAATTAGTTCTAACTATTTGTGGAACTAATAGAGAGTTAACATTCAGTTGGTGCACTAGTGCATCCACAAGTGTCACTCTACTGAATATTACCTCATGAGAAACTCATGCATGTCAGTTCAGAGAAAGACCCACTTGAGACTAGAGTGCAGGGACAATGTGCTATCAGTTGTATTATTTACTGGAGTGTAAATATCATGCATGCATCAGAGATTGATCCTATGTTTGGATTGTGCAATTTTGGAAGCATGAATTCCCTTTAAATACAAGTTATTAATCCTAGGAATTATGCAAGATATTAGGGGCTTGGAGAACTGCAAAATTGGCTAAATGTTGGCCAAGAGCTAGCTTATGAGCTGAGAGAGTTGAGCATACTTATGCGGAATTGTTCTAGTGAGAACAAGCTTTGTATCTTCACTCATATTTATGATATATGCAATATAGATAGTGGGGTTTTGAGCATTGGATTTCCCCAGATACGTCTTGTGTTATGTGCCATTGATTTATCTTATTCTTGTTCTTATTGTTTTCATCAATCTATTGGCTTCCGCTGGTTGAAAGTAGAAGTAGATTCTTGTCATGTGCTTTAGTAAATTGCATGAGCTTGTGAATCTACGAGATTTTCTACATGGTATCAGAGTTGAGAACAATATACTAGAGGAGATTTTGAAGTTTTGAGTTTTGGGTTGCAGGTGAAATTCAAATGTGCAATACATACTTCAGGATCGGAAGATGGAGTTCTATGTTTGCGGCTCGAGTATGCCTTGGGAGGCAGCTCAACTTTTATAGCCTAGAGGGACAAAATGGAGGTTGCACTAGAGGATAATGGCTTGAAGGAATTATTTGGTCAAGAGATTCCTAAGCTAGCAGTATCAGATGCACAAAATTTGGTTGAATGGAAGAAGTATGTGCCGAAGGCAAGGTGGATAATCCTTGAGGGAGTTCGAGAGCACATTTTCTCGAGTCTCCATGGCAAGGAAACCCTGTATTCTATGCGGAAAACATTTATGGACTTGTATCAAAACAACAGTGACCAAAGGAAATTTGCATTGAAGGACAAACCTTTGAAAAATCAAAATGGAGAAAGGCGAGACAATTCCAAAATAATTGACCAAGTTCACTTAATGTCATGATGAACTTGGAAGTGTTGGAATCATGGTTGCTGAGGATGATATGGTGAGTCTTGTTGTTCTAGGACTCCCAAAGAGTTGGTATAGTTATCATGACTCTGTCAATGGTCGGGAGAATCTACCGAATTGGGAATGACTATGGTTGGATTTGATGCAGGAGGAGATTAGGAGGAACACTAGGGGTGGCTCTTCCTCAAAGACTGATGATGAAGAGAATTGTGCCTTAGCGATTAAGGTGGAGAAAGGGAAAGGGAAAGCTTCCCATTCCAAACCAAACATCCCCTCAGCCCTCCAAGAACCTTTGATTTTTTCTAGGATGTAGACTTCAGCACATCACTCGACTCAAATCTTTTCCTTTGTTCCTTTGTACCCTCCATCCTCTGTCCCTTCGATCCTCCATCCCTCCAATCCTTTTTATTAACCCGCCCAACATCCTCCGTCCCTTCGGTCCGTTTATTAACCCGCTTTGGGATGTTGGGCGGGTTAATAAACGGACCGAAGGGACGGAGGATGTTGGGCGGGTTAATAAAAAGGATTGGAGGGATAGAGGATCGAAGGGACGGAGGATGGAGAGTACAAAGGAACAAAGGAAAAGATTTGAGTCAAGTGATGTGCTGAAGTCTACATCTTAGAAAAAATCAAAGGTTCTTGGAGGGCTGAGGGGATGTTTGGTTTGAAGGTGGGGTGAAAGTCATTAACCAAAATTTGGGATGTTGGGCGGGTTAATAAACGAATTGAAGGGATGGAGGATGTTGGGCGGGTTAATAAAAAGGATTGGAGG
The DNA here is from genome assembly GCA_000404065.3 of Pinus taeda. Classification (NCBI taxonomy): domain Eukaryota; kingdom Viridiplantae; phylum Streptophyta; class Pinopsida; order Pinales; family Pinaceae; genus Pinus; species Pinus taeda. Next base: position 7,707 of record APFE030497201.1, on the reverse strand, counting down.
GACGGAGGATTGAAGGGATGGAGGATGGAGGGTATAAAGGAATAAAGGAAAAGATTTGAGTCAAGTGATGTGCTGAAGTCTACATCCTAGAAAAAATCAAAGGTTCTTGGAGGGCTAACGGGATGTTTGGTTTGAAGGTGGGGTGATCGAGATTCACGGATGAACCGAATCTCTTTTGAAAGCCAGGCAGGGTCTGAAATTCGGCCAACCTTGAGCCTTGATGGGGCCCCATCACCCCACCTTCAAACCAAACATCCCCTCAGCCCTCCAAGAACCTTTGATTTTTTCTAGGATGTAGACTTCAGCCAACCTTGAGCCTTGATGGGGCCCCATCACCCCACCTTCAAACCAAACATCCCCTCAACCCTCCAAGAACCTTTGATTTTTTCTAGGATGTAGACTTCAGCACATCACTTGACTCAAATATTTTCCTTTGTTCCTTTGTACCCTCCATCCTCCGTCCCTTCGATCCTCTGTCCCTCCAATCCTTTTTATTAACCCGCCCAACATCCTTCGTCCCTTCGGTCCGTTTATTAACTCGCCCAACATCCCAAAATCCCTCATACAAAAAGTGTACCCTTTAGGTATATAAAAAAATAAGTCATATAAGTCCGAGCCCAGATCAAGTGTTCGAGTCGGGGCATATAGCTCAGCGGTAGAGCCAATAAGTTGGGTTGCAGTGCTCGAGTCCTGCTATGTCCATCTGATTCCCGGAAATTTCCACAAGCCTGCCCCTCTTCTCATGTGTAGCAATGAGTCTTGCCTCGTTTTGGTTTACCAGTGGCATGTTGGGGAGGGACTGATGGGCGGTGAGGAGTGGCAGTGCGCTGTCACTCCTGTGATCTTCTCGTCTGGGTAGGGAAAAGGGATGATCTTCATAAATTGTTGTCAGGTTTGGAGGCACTTTGGAAGGAAGAGTTAGTCGGATTCCCGGAAATTGTACCATTCATTATCCTGGCCCTCTCGGCATGAAAGCTAATGAAGCCCCTGCGTGTCGTTGTGGGAGTGATTTGAGAGGGAGTGGATGAGGTGGAGGAGTGACAGTGCACTGTCTTCCTGTGATCCCTCATCTAGGTAGGGAACGGGATGAAGGCTAATGACGCCCAACGTTGGTCGGTAGGTCTGATAGTGTGGTGTCCTTTGGTTCTTAGAGAGGGTCATCAGTCCCACGGTTGGTCAGTAAAACTGACAGTTGTATACCCTTGTACTGGTGGAGCCTTGTGTGTCCACTATAACTATAAATATGAGTGTTTTCTTAGTCCGCCCTGCTGGTGTCAGCTATAATGAAGGAGTACGGTTTTGTTGGTCAGGAGTGTTTTGCAGGTTCGGAGTTTTTGCCAATTTTGGTAGGGTGTAAGGAAAAGATTTGAGTCAAGTGTTGTGCTGAATTCTACATCTCTAGAAAAAATCAAAGGTTCTTGGAGGGCTGAGGGGATGTTTGGTTTGGAGGTGGGGTGATGGGGCCCCATCAAGGCTCAAGGTTGGCCGAATTTCAGACCCTGCCTGGCTTTCAAAAGAGATTCGGTTCATCTGCGAATCTCGATCACCCAGCCAGAAATACATGATGAAAGTTAAGTGTCTTCATTTTCATGAGTTGGGCCATTTTTCTACAAATTATCCACTCAATAAGTCCATGAAGAAGTCCTCAGGAGGAGTTGTGGGTGAGTCTTTGGCCTCTCAATTCAAATTGGAATTTTCCCTCATTTCATTCACGGTGTCATCAATGATGGGAAGTATATGGTACTTAGACAGTGGAGCTTCATTCCACATGACTGGTGACAAAGAGTTAGTGACCTGGAGGAGAAAGATCTCTAGATGCATATTGAGATGGGTGACAATGGGAAGTATAGTGTTACTAGATTGGACATGATTACTTTTCAAAGGTAGCATGGGGCTCCAATCAACTTGAAGAATGTTATGTATGTGCCCAGGTTGAAGAAGAACTTGGTATCCATTTCCACGCTTGAGGATAGAGGCTATGATGTGATCTTCTCGAAAGGAAAGGCGTTCCTTTGACACATAGCCACGAGTATAGTAAAGAAGATAGGGGTTCGGGTGAAGAATCCCTATAATTTGGAGGTATAGGAGTGTGTTTCTTTGAGCACAAAATCAGAAAGGGTGTGGAGTCTAGATATTGGCGAGTTGTGGCATAGGTGATTGGGCCACTTGCATCATGGGGCTTTGAAGGTATTGCAGCAGATCTCTACTGGTCTTCCCAAAGGTACGCTTAAGCAAGTTGATACATGCAATGGGTGTACTTTGGGAAAATACACCAAGTGTTCCTTTCATGACAGATATAGTCGAGAAGAGGCTATTCTAGAGCGATTCCATTCATATGTGTGTGGACCATTCTCGACAGCATCCACGACCAAACACAAATATTATATTATATTTGTTGATGACTATTCTCGTAAATGTTGGATATTTTTCATGTAGAAAAAGGATCAAACTTTCACAAAGTTTTGTGAGTTTAAAGCATTGGTGGAGAAAGAGTTGGGCAAGAAGGTTAAATCTCTACGGCGTGATAACGGTGGTGAGTATGTCTCAAATGATTTTAAGAACTTCTATCCAGCGGAAGGGATTAAACATGATTTGACGGTACCCCATAACCCTCAGCAGAATGGGGTGGCCGAGAGGAAGAAAAAAAGCATAGTAGGGGAAGCAAGGGTGATGTTGCATGATTAGGGCCTACCACTACACTTGTGGGCTGAGGCATGCAACACATCCATTTATGTGTAGAACCGTATCCCACATCCGATACCTGAGATGAAGATACCAGAGGAGGCTTATTCCAATAAGAGGCCAGATGTTGGTCACTTCAGGATTTTTGGGTCATTGGTATATTTCCATGTGACCAAAGATGCACGGAAGAAGCTTGAGCTAACAATAGATTTGGGTATATTTGTGGGTTACATTGATACACCTCACAACTATCGGGTGTACTTGTCGACCAACAGGATGATAGTGGTTCACAGGGATTTCAAATTCGATGGGGAGAAGACCATGCGAGTTTCCCTTGAGAGGGAGCTTGAGCTACATGCGGATGAGGAGATTTTAGCTCCTGAGTTTGAGGAGCCTCAAATTGATGTGGAGTAGCCACATGTAGAGGATCCGAGAGTGGAGACATCTAATCAGGCAAAATCTTCCAGACAAGGAAGAAAGCGCACCAGAGAGGCTGGAATATTATTTGATGATGCACGGGAGAATGTGTGAGCACCCACTTCTCAGCGTAGGCAGAGGAGGTCACCTGAGAGGTACACTTGATACATGGCTCTTATAGGTGAATGTGTTATGACAGAGCCATATTCCTTTAAGGAAGTAGTGTAGCAGCCAATTTGGGTTGATGCCATGGTGGAGGAGTATGACTCCATAGTTTGTAACAATGTTTGAGACCGGAGGACAAGTCAGTGGTGAGCTCCCATTGGATTTACAAGGTAAAACAAGTTGGAGATGGTAGTGTGGAGAAGTATAAGGTTAGATTTATAGCCCTTGGCTTTTCACGGGTAGAGGGGATTGACTATGATGAGACCTTTGCTCCTATTGCAAGGTACTCGTCAATCATATCTATATTGGCACTATCAGCACAGATGGGTTGGAAGATACATCAGATGGATGTGAATATAGGCTTCTTTAATGGCATGATTGAGGAAGAGGTGTACATAGAGCAACCTGAAAGTTTTGAGACCTTTGATTGTGATTCGCATGTGTGCCGACTCAAGAGAGCATTGTATGGGTTGAAGCAAGCATCCCATGCTTGGTACATCAAGATAGATAGTTACTTCACCTGGTTGGGCTTCACAAAGAGTGAAGCAGATGCGACCCTGTACCACATAGTTGTGGAAGGTAAACTGTTGATCATTGTACTTTATGTTGATGATCTCATACTAACAGGTGATGATTGATTGATCAAGTCTTACAAGGAGGAACTTGCAAGAGAGTTTGAGAGAAGGACATGAGGCTTATGCATTACTTTCTTGGAATGGAGGTATGGCAGGGAGATGGGGATTTGTTTGTGTCTCAGGGTAAGTATGCCAACAAGATACTCAAGAGATTCTGCATGGACAACAACAAACCCATGGAGACTCCTCTAGCAGGTAACTGGAGGAAGGAGGATGCTACTTCAGGGGAAGTAGTGGAAGCTACTGTTTACAGGAAGCTTGTGGGTTCACTCATTTACTTCGTAAACACATGACTGGATATGTGCTATGTAGTTAACCAACTTAGTCAAGCGATGGTTAGGCCTACCAAGCTGTATTGGAAGGCAACAAAGCATGTGTTGAGATACCTCAGGGGCACTTCTCAATATGGATTATGGTTCAGATGAAAATAGGAAGTGAAGCTTTAAAGATTCACTGATGCAGATTGGTCAGGGAGTCCATCTGTCTGGAAAAGCACATCAGGAGGGATCTTCAATATTGGGTCAATGACAGTTTCTTGGTACAACAGGAAACAAAGATCGATTTCACTTAGTTCGGTAGAGGTAGAGTACATGGTTGTGATTTACGCAACAAGTGAGGCCATGTGGATGGGAAAGATCGTATTTTGTTTGTTTGGTTAGCAGATGGATCCAACTGTGATTTACTGCGATAATCAGAGTTGTATCAAACTCTCTGAAAATCCATTCTTTCATGATCAGCCCAAGCATATTGATATCCGATATCACCATCTTAGAGATTGTGTATTGAGGTGGATTATGTTGTTAGAGTACATTCCCATGAAGGAGAAAGATGCTGACATTTTGACAAAGGAATTGTCAAGATGTAAATTCAAGTTTCATAGAGACAGGATCAGGGTAACTGATAATCCCTTTCTTGTTGAGAGGGAGTGTTGAGAAATGACAACAAGAAATTCCAGATTAATTTGTCCTTAATTAAACTGAGGATTAAAATTGAATTCTATTCTCATAACAACATGTAAATAGTTAATTAAGTTTAATTAAATTAATTAGCTTAGGAATTTCGAGTTAGAAGTCTTTTTGTAGTCATGTGTATGTTCTCCCTAAATTTTAGGGGTCCAATATGAGTTTAAATTGAGCTGGAAATTAGATCACTCAGTTTACTAAGTTAAGTTCAGTTAATTAGTTCTAATTATTTGTGGAACTAATCGAGAGTTAACAGTCAGTTGGTGCACTAGTGCATCCATAAGTGTCACTCTAGTTAACTAAAGATTCCCTCATGAGAAAATCATGCATGTCAATTTAGAGAAAGACCCACTTGAGACTACAATGCAGGGATAATGTACTATCAATTGTATTATTTACTGGAGTGTAAATATTATGCATGCATCAGAGATTGATCCTATGTTTGGATTGTGTAGTTTTGGAAGCATGAATTCCCTTTAAATATGAGCTATTCATCCTAGGAATTACGCCAGAGATTATGGGCTTGGAGAGCTGCATAATTGACTAAGTGTTGGCCAAGAGCTAGCTTGTGAACTAAGAGAGTTGAGCATACTTGTGCGGAATTGTTTTAGTGAGAACAAGCTTTGTATCTTCACTCATATTTTTGATATATGCAATACAGATAGTGGGTTTTGAGCAATTCCTTTCCCCAGATACATCTTGTGTTATGTGTCATTGATTTATCTTCTTCTTGTTCTTATTGTTTTCATTGATCTATTGGATTCCCCTGGTAGAAAGTAGAAGTAGATTCTTTTCTTGTGCTTTAGTAAATTGCATGAGCTTGTGAATCTACAAGATTTTCTACGCTTTTCTTAATGCACCCAATTAAGTATGACTTTATAGTCCTAATAGTTCCCTGGACAAACATTCTTAGTGGAGAGGTGGTTTCCTATTCTTTATAGTAATATAGGACAATATTGAGAGCTTTTATTGGGGTGGGTGACATAGAAATTGTAGGGGAGTTTGGGGGGACTGGAATATCATGCTTTTGTGGTAATATTATTATTATTATTATTATTTTTTTTTTTAATTTTTATTTATTTATTTATTATTTTTTTTTTTTATGAACTACATGGTTTTCCCTTTCAAGTGTAATAATATATATTTGTCCTTCCAATTATGGTAGTTAGTAGAGTCTATAGGACCAAGCATGTCAAGGTCACTTGATATTTTTGGTAGGGTGGAGTTGAGATACGATTTCGCCATTCTTATAATTCCATTTCATGTCGAGTATGACTTTAATCTTAAATGAATGCTTCATCATAAATGGCTAAAGGATCCTTGATTTTGTGATCAACATGCCAATGATTGCATGGCTTTGTGTTTATCTCAAATTTGCAACTATTTCTTTAATGAATTTCTCGTTATGTACCATGTTATCATGGAAAGTTTTGTATAACATTAATTCATGCCTATAGAAATATACATAGTAATTTGAACCGATGAGGGAGTTTGTAGAGTAGTGTGGTAAGGGACATGCAATCGATCTAGGCTACCCTTCTTTCCACTTTTATTTTTATTAACAAGCAACATATGGCCAAGACCTTGTAGCTTCACTAAGAGGTGTGGACTGTAATGAACATGGGTACATAATGTATTAATAAAGTTCATTATTAGGGTGATTTTCTTGAATTAAGCGCAAGAAATATACATTTTACAATTGAAATTTAAGGAAAGAAATGATCAACCTCTAATTGCTAGTGACAATTTTTGCAAAAAATGACATTTTTCTTATGCTCCTATGTAAAAATTGTATATAGTTTTAATAAATAACTTTGAATCAAAACTACAATAGATCTAGTATGTGTGCAACTTGTGCAAAAAAAAATTGCACATGGTGATAGCTTTCAAACCCAATATCTTCCTTAGATGCATATTTTTCAATGTATTTTTTCATGACATGGAGGGAGATAACTTGTCGACAATCAACATATCCACCCCAAATTAGTAGTATGGAAAAATTGTGTATCATAATTACAAGGATGCTTTTGTGTTTTATGCCCACGCTTGCTAATGAACATGTCAAACAAAGCATGTAACTTGCATGGTTCCTTAATGACATTGTATGTTGGAACTTTTCTTTCACATGCATGTTCTTTCTGTACAATTTGTGTCATTGAACATAATTGACTAGTTCCTCATAGTTATGCCTATTAGAGTTTACTTATCTTGTTGCTTTGACAATGTTCATCCTTAACAACAAAGGTGCACTAGTAGCAATTTAGTTTTTATTATAGTAAAGGAGGTGCAACAATTTTATAGGAGAAGATCAATAAGGGGAGAGTTATAGGTCACATACATGTTAAAGGAACACATCACTATACTGAAAAAACACCTTGTAGTGGAGGTTTTCGCAGAGGTTTTTTATGTTACAAGATTGTGCAAATTTTTCAAAAACAACCTTTGCCATTCATAGGGGATGTTTTAATGAATATTTTCTATAGCTAAAAAAATTGGGCAAGAAAAGAGCTTTTTTACCTTTTGGTGCTTGTTCTTCAAAGATGCATCTATGTGTTTTGAATTAACACACTTTGGTGCATAATCAAAATTAAAAGCACCACTGCTTGTATAATTATTACACACATAAATCTTCTTTTTTTCTTAATGATGCAATGTTGTTAGTATAATTTGTTACGTACTAGGTTTCCTTTTTGTTTTATGGCACATTGATGCTGATATAATTGTGAAGATTTTTACCTGTTCTTGTTGTTGATTAAATGTTCATTGCTTATATGTTATGAAACCAGCTCAAGAAAAGATAGAAAAGATAGATCAACGCCTTAGAATTCAACCTCTTCGAGGGGGCA
>APFE030497194.1:0-12219 GCA_000404065.3 Pinus taeda | reverse complement strand
TTGATGCCTCGAACATCGCTGCACCAACATTGGGGAAACCACCCGGTCCGGACCTTAGTGCAGCTCCTTTTCCGTTTGGGATAGTGGCTTCGACTGGGGATAATGGGACCAGTTTCCCGGAAATAGATAGATGGGATGAATGAATACTTTGTAGATCACACTAGCGATAGGCGGATGACTAAAACTATTGACAGAAATATAAGTAAATAAAATTATCCCGGGAGTCTATTTGAACTCTAAAGCGTAGCTTTTGATGTTCTATATCCACAAATACAATTATATAGATGACTGCATTTGTATAGACATAGATATTAAATTATTAAAGATTGTTGTACCTAAATAGTTAGGCGCAGCGATTCAAGCGATACTACTACACTTTATGCATTCATATCATTAACGCATACATAATTAAAAATAAGGCAATCATATAAACACCCAATAGTGGAATGAATAAGATTTCCTGTTCATGCACATGCATACAATTAACGATAGCAAGAATAATTACACAGCAAATTCACATACACAGAATGACTTCAAACAAAGATAGAAATACCATTTGAGTTGTATGCCACTCCCGATATCAATCGCTAGGTTTAGCTTTTGCCTCAACGTATAAACATTCCTCAATCAATGACAGTAGTGCACAATTGGATCAAGAAATTTCTCCATTAAAGTAAAAGCGAACGGTCGAGTTTCATAAAAGAATAAAGGCTGAAGCACAATAGTGAAAACTTCAGTCTGTTAAGTCTATTACAAAATTTTACGACCCTTTCTAAATACATGAGAGGGTCTATAAATACTTATGCTAATCTAAATATCTACAAAACAGAAAAGCTAACTAAGCTGATGTCAATAACTTCTTGTTGCTATTTCTACTGGCGATCCGAGGAGCTGGAGGATGAGTCATCCTGTCGGCTGCTTCCCTTTGAATCTGAGTTGAGTGATGGCGAGCATTGGCTCAATTTCAGGAGGTTTGTTGAGCCGGGAACTGAGCTGGGCGGCGTAGGTGGAGTCTTGGATGTCGGGGATCATGCATTGAACGGCATCAGTTAAGCATTTGAGGGCAGATCATTGTTCATGAGGCTTGATAAGGAACCGCCAATATGTTTCTATGTTTAAAGTGTCGACTCCGGTAATCGACCTTGCCTTGCTTTCTAAATCTGGGTAGCACGTCTGCTCCAATTTATTTGTTGTAGTAATCTTCCCGGGCGTGCATTGGGTAATCATATTGGCTAGATAGAGAGTATCATTTACTAGATCAACCAAATTACCAGCAGTTAATGCACATCTTGATGCTGCCCTTTCTGCCTTTAATATCTGTGTTTGCCATTCTGTAAACAATATGTTTTTATGGACCTCAAGTATCCTAGGCAAATTGGATTCCTTTCCTGACTTTGAATCTTGCCATTCAAGGTAGGTTGTGATATCTTCTTCGGCTTGATTTAAGTCATCTCTTGCCTTTTCTACCTGCTCATTTACAGTTGTAGCTAACTCGTAGAGTGGTTCCGCTTGAGAGAGGGATTGAGCCAAGAGTTTAACTTGCGCTATAAGCTCCTTGTTGATTAACATTGCCTCCTTTTTGAATTCTTTTATCTGCGAATCTCCCTTGGTAGTCTCTAATTGTGCTGTAATTTGAGTGATATGCTCATCCTTAGTCTTCAAAGATTGCTCATTTGCCGCTTTTAGTTGCTCCAAAGCCTCTGTTAATTCATTTTCTCTCTGAATGGCTGCCTGGTTAATCCTCTGTTTCTCTACCTCCCATTGCTGAACCAACTGGTTATTTATTTTCTGTTGTTCCACTAGCTGTTCGCTTGCACGTACTGTCTCCTGTTGTTGTTCCGCTAATTGCCCCTCGGCTTGTATTGCCCTTTGTTTGACATCTGCTAATTCTGCTTTCAGTGTGGAAATTTCCTGGTCTTTAGTCTTTAAGAGAAGACTTACCTCTGATGCCTTGTCGATAGTGGCAGCCGAATAAGCTCCGGCATATTGTGACAACTTGGTCAAATCATCAGAGGGATCGAGTTTCTCCTTCCAGACTATATTGCCCATGACTGCTTGTTCGAGAAAGAGGGAAGGTTGATCAATCCTTTGTCTCTTTCTCGATCGCTTTACCACGGCTCTGTGCTTAGGGCTGTAGAAGACGTTCAACGGAGGAAAATCTTCTACTTGGAGGTGATTTGGTCACTAGGACCTTTTGGAATTATTTCCACATTTACAGTTTTAGGTGGACCGCTAGCTTCGTTCAAAGCCTGAGATGAGTTTCGATCCTTTACACTGCTAGTTTTAGGAGTATTAGTATTCTGTGAGTCTTTTCCTCCATCGATAATGGTACTGAAATGCTGCCATTCCTTTTGCAGCTCGGGGTCTGTGACGACACCCTTGTTAGTATCGATGGTGGTTTGTTTGGACTGTGACTCCTTTAATAGTTGTTCTTGTTTTTCCTTCTCTTGCTGCTCCTGTTCCTTCTGCCGCATCTCTTCTTGCTTCTTTTGCTGAATGTCTTCCTGCTCTTTTCTATGCCTATCTTCTTCTTCTTTTCTTAAGCGTTATGCCTGCTCTTTCCTTAAGAGTTCTTCTTGTTCTTTCCTTAAACGCTCTTGTTGTTCTCTCTTCAGCTTCTCCTCTTGGTTTTTCTTCTGTTGTTCCTCTTGCTCATTGTTTTTTGTTTTCACTGTAGCAGGGGGTTCTTTCTTTTGTTGTTGGCTAGGCTTGCTTGAAGATGCTGCTTGGGTTGGCATTATTAGGTCTAGGGGCAGAGTTTGCAACCTCTGCTCCCTGAGCTTGTTAAACTCAGATAACCCTTCGTCATTATATCTTGTCTTGGCAAGCTCTTTGGCATGACCTATTGATTCAGCTGAGGCAAAAACATCATCGAACATATCTTCTTTGTGCTCAAATGTTGATAATTTAGCATGTTCGAGAGCGGCATATGCATATCGGTTTGGATCATATGCTCTATTCGGAATTATAGGAAGATTTAGAGCTTGAATCTTGTTGGCTTCTTTTTCTGCATGTTTCAAATCATTCAGGGTAAAGACTCCACATCTTAAAGGAAAAGTAGGCCAGCCCCTTTTCTTCTCTTGCTTAAGAGTCTGTGTGGTACTCTTAGCTGTAAGTTGGTATGCAATTTCCCTTACTAACAACTTGTCAGGGACATATAAGGGGAGGACATGGGGATTGGCTTGGCTGCCATAGACTCTGACATAAGTAAAATATTCTTCCCCAAACCAACTACCCACCGTAGGCAAATCAAAAGAGGCTAGGTAGGATATCCTCGGAATAGGCTTATCAAAAATTGCATAATATACAGGGACCATGAAACCATTACAAATTTGATATAAATGATTCTTATGGGATGACTTCCACATTTTGTGATGGTAAATATGGATGGGAGAGGGGTCCTGTGTGGTCCACCTCCAACCAAGAATATGGAATTTGGAATTAAAACACAAAGTATCTAAAATATAAGCGCTGTAGTAGAACGGAGGAATTTTCCTCTCGCTGACTCTGGTTTGATTCCTAAATTCACTAACAGCAAGTGCAAGCTTATCCGAAAGGATAGTGGCCCAATCCATAATCCAACTGTTGACTGCCGCCTCCATGAGGGGAACCATTTCAATGGTGAAAATGGCAGAATCGTGCATACCCCATAATCTACACATCATTATAGCGACATAGCAATAAGGAGAACACAAAGAGGTGACTGAGTACTTACCGGAGGCTTCATGTTTGTGTTTATTTGGGTTCTGCCTCCAATCTTTGATAGGCTCGGACGCAATCTCATTCTCACTTGCGAATTTCTCCAGAAATGAGCTATTGTATACTTTCTCTGGCTTAGGGAAATGATACATTTGCCTCAGATCTTCCGGCTTAAACGACCCAAAAATCCTTCCATCCTTTGTGACGAAAGTCCTGTCTGTAATAGGGATTTCTTCAATTGCCCATTTGATAACATCAGTATATGGGAGCATTTGTTCCCTTGCCGCTATCCTATGGAGGAAGGAATCGGCCAAGTCGTTGAGAGTGCACTCTGATTTTTTGAATGAATCTACGGTGGCTTCCTCTACCACCTGCATTGGTTTCTCGGCCTCTAACAAATCATAAGTTCCTTGCCAAGTTGTCCTAGCAAGGCCCGCGCATGTCGTGTCTGATATCAGACCCTTCTTACTGTTTGCTACTGCTTGTGGCGCAGTTGGTGGATTGATAACACCTGCAACTTTCTTTGAATTTTTACCCATTATGCCCGAATTGCTTTGAAAAACTGTATTCTGCACAGAGAGACGATTTTGGCGTAACACAGAGATAACAGTTAAACCCACAGTTGATAGTAAAAAGAAAGAAGAACATTGATATACTTTTCTTTTATTAAAACGGCGCGGAGACGATCTATAGGCAGATCTGAGGGTATGGATTCATTTAAGGGACCATATAGGACCTGCCACCTTATAAATGCTCATTAGTCCAATATTTCGTCGAAAGATCTTTTAAATCATGCAATGGGCGTACTGGCGGCCGAGAGGGAATGATTATGCCTTAACTATCATTAAATCGAGTTTTCCAATCACTTTTAACGGCTTTTTGTTGAGAACCGTGCCTTATCGCATCGCATCGGGCGAGGGCGCATGGCTATTTTTAACAATACTTTAAATATTGCCGATCACCGATTGCGATATCGCATCGGCGAAAGGCATATGCGCATTAAGGGTTCAACAGGGGGAGCCGCCGATTGCGATATCGCCGATGACTTTATCGCATCGGGGTTTTTAATGAGGGGCGCGTTAGTGGTGCACAAGGGAATTTTCCGATTGCGATATCACCGATAGCTTTATCGCGTCGGGGGGAAGCCTTTTGATTGTTTAGTGCATCCTTTATGTTATTGCGATATGCGATCTTGCGATCGCTTTATCGCGATAAACACATATTTGCTTTATTTCTAATTTTTTAAAGAGATGTTGCTTTTAAGGGTGATTTTATAAAGCGCTCCTTTGAATTGTTGGATTTTCACAAAGTAAGGGTTTTGACATCAATTTTATTTTAAGAGGGACCCATTTCATATTTTAATGCTTTTGTAAATAAAAATAATATGAAATGGGGGGTTGTTTGCAAAGCACAACAGGACTGTAGGAGGGAATGTTCTTCACTAGTTGAAGAGTTGTTTCTCCTTATTCTTCCACACGGCCTTGCGCTACTTCTTTTCCTCTTTGATCAATTGTTTCTTCTCTTCCTTCTCTTGCTTCCTTTCTTGCTTCACTTGCTTTGTACTATATCCTCTTGGTTTTTTTTTTCTTCTGTTTTTGATGGTTTTGTCTTGAATAACAAGGCAACAAACAATCTCTTTCCATAAAGCCAAATATATGGAAAATATATCACTCTACATGGACAAGAGGATCAATTCTTCTTCTGCTCATGCCAGATCTAAACCTTGCATGAAATGTGTCTCTCCTCCAACGGTTAGACCTGCAATCTATTTCCTTATGGCAAAACAAGTGACATGAGTAGCAATAACCATAAAAATTACAAGTATACTTGTTGGCCATTCTCCTTGGTTGTTGATATTAATGGAATCTTTGTTGATGTGATCTATATGTTAAGCTCTACCAATTTGATTGAACATGCCCAAACTTGTGCAGTTATAACATTCTACGTTATGCACAAAAGGAACAAAAGGGATTTGATTCCTTTGAAACTTTACAAATATATCACGATCATCTCTAGGAGTAAAATTTCTATTGAATATAGTTGCTCCTTGATATTTTCTTCTCTGATACTATTTTCGCTACTTGATCGGTTGTTGGTTATGCTTAGATTTTGGTTGTTGGTTCTTGAGTTTGTTATTCGGCTACTGGATTTGCTTCTTGTTTCCTTAGATCTCACTTTTGTTGCTGACATTGATTGATATAATTTCCTTAGGTTCTTCTTTAGTGTTTTTATCTGCATGCAAACTAGACTCATCCTTTTGAAATTGAAGACCAAATTTATCCAATGGTGATCTTTGGATCTCAAGCAAATTATTCAAGGCTATCGTGCTCTTTTCCATCTTTCGCTTCTTTCTCAAGAAAACAACTTCAACTTCTAATCTCTCAACCTCTTCTACCTTCACTTAATATTGCTTCCTCATACCTTACTCAACTTTTTATGATTCTGCCAACTTAATCTTTAAGATGACAATCTCTTCCTTGAGCTTAGCCTCTTTATCATCACAAATTTGTAATAGTCTTTCTTTATCCTTGCATGCAGTTGTTAGTCTATAAATATCATCTCTAAGACACTTAATAACCTTCTCATCTTCATTATGTGCTTCAACATTATCTAAATCTGAATCCTCAAAATTTTAACTCAAAAGAAAATCATTAACATTTATACCTTTGGATTCATTATTTTATGATCTCTTCTCATCATCTAATGAATCATGTGCACTGGAAGAATGAGACTCTTGTGGCTGAAGTTCTTGTTTTTGAATGCCCTTCTTCTTGTTCTTCTTCTTGTTTCTCTTCTTCTCATTCTCCTTATTGTTGTTGGTACCATCACCGAATATGGATTCTAGCTTGTCCCACAATTGTTTGGCACATTTCAAATCCACTAGTCTCTTCATATCATCATGATGAAGATTCTTGTAGATTATGCATCATGCTGCAAAACTTCATCTACAATTGGATCATTGCCACAACCTTCACATACTGCGCTCCAAATGTTATATCCACAAAATAATAATTGAGATTTGACATTCTTGCTCCATACCTTCTAATTTTCAGCAATGAGGACAACCATTTTGAAGAAAAAAAATTCAAATTTTGCCTCGCTCCGATACCAATCCTTGGAAACCTTTGAGCATACTGAGGGGGGGGGGTGAATTAAGTAATGTATCTATATATTATTTTTACCAATTTAATTTTCAATTACTAAATCACACATATGTTAACCATCAACTAATAAACATCATAGCATGTGCATCACATAAACATAACTTAAAACCATAAGCAGCTACAAAACAATAAACATGCACATCACATCAATCACACATGAGACTAAAGATTTCTGGTGGAAAACCTTCTGGGAGAAAAACCACCCATGTTGTTGTCGCTCTGCTATGAATTTCGTCTATGTCAAGCAGTGATCTATTACATAGCTAGTTGATTAGCATCAACATGGAGACTCGACCTCATATACAAAATACCAACACTTATCGACTAGGAGACTCGATCCTACTGATAAGATCAGAATATTTTGTTCTCTACATGTCTATGGACCACCATCCATTGAAATCCACCATGATTAGTCAATCCTCGTCTAACTCCGATTGGACTATCCAACTACCATTGGATTGAGAAACTTGTTCCTTTTCTTGAAGCTTCAATATCACTGCCCCACCTCCATGAAGTCAGTGCTCCTCACCACTATGTGGACCTCCTTTCATCAATTTTAAAATTGGATCCAAGACTCTATGATCAACAACAAATTAGGTATGCATACATGCTCTCAGTAGCAAGATCTCGTCATCAAATCAAAATAGAAAACTCCACAAAAACTTTTGCTCTCCAATAGAAAATTTGTGACCACAATAAATCTGAATACTAACATATATTAAACCCTCACATCATAATGTAATTGTTGCATACTACAATTAGCAACGTACAACACTAAGGCTATGCACCAAATGTAATAGCAACTCTCGCAAAAACAAGTGTGAAGGTTACCAACATATACTTCAGCAACATACAAAACTCTACAACTCAAACTCTAAACCAACAACTTCAATTTTGATATATTTTGTAGTATGCTTCATATCTGCTCACTATTCAGTAATTAACACTCATAGACTGGACCATTTACACTCTCTAATAGGTCTAAAGCATACACTACTTCTCTGCAACCTTCTCACTCACATACATCCATCACCAATTAATGCTCAACTCCAAGATCAAGTTTATTAAACATGTAGGGCGAAATTGAGCTTGAGGCTAGGATCAAAGGTGCAAAAATTGGACCAAATCAATCCACTAAGGTCACTACTAGTGCACTAAATGCATTCACATAATGAGAGAACCTTTTCAAACCATTTCCTAGTTTTTCAAACCATTCTAGAAGCCTCTTGGAATTTCCAAGTTAATTTCCTTTCGAACAGCGCGAGGAATGCAGAGAAAATGTTGTGAAACCCCTCAGTCACATGCATAACACTCGCTCCATGTGACTGAGACTCTAAACCACTCCCATAGGCTTCTCTGCCAATGACTGGAGCCTTCCAGCTGCTCCCATAGGCTTAGCTCCATGTGACTGTGCCTAAAGATGAGGGAAAACGCCATGCCTTCAGCTCATAACCTCTGCCACCTATTGGGTCACCTTCTAACATGGCCTCTGACACATCTACAAGTATAAAAAAATATGCCTCCCAAGTGTCACTGCCAAGTTGACCTACAAGGGCCAACAAACAAGGTTGACAAGTGTGCCAACAAGTCCTCCACTCTCCATCACAAATCTGAAAAAGTTGCAAAACCTATGGCAGACCTGTAAACACCTCTATAGCACCGTCATCAAGCCATCACATCACTACCATAACTCATCCTATAAGCATAGACATGAATACCTAATGAATACCTAATTGATAACTCAACTAGTGTGTCATAAACCATCTATATCACATGTAGCTTTGTATGATCAACATGTAGTGACATCCTCTACTTGTAGTAGCACCATCCAACTATATTACAACATAAAAATACCATCATCACATGTCTATCAATGCATGTGCCAACTCCTAAAATACCATCATGCCACCTTAAAGCTCCATCAATGCCAGCACATGCCAATACAAACTAACATGAGTCACACCATATTGTTGACACCAATAACAACACAATCATCCCAATGTCAACTCAACTAGCATCATCATGATCTTGTTGAAATCAATTCCAATACTGCAATTCCAACAAACTCCCCCTTTGGCATTGATGTTAACCTCAACAACATGTCAGGTTGATCTCCACCTTTTGGGGATTGATAAAATCTCGGGGTCTAATTGAAATCTGAGGTTGGATTGATTCATCTATTGAGATCTCGGACAGATAATTCCTTATAATCGTCGTATATTAGTTCTTTTTATGGAACTGATATCACACGAATAGGGTAAAAGATCGTTCAAAGGGCCTACAGTGATTTATCATATGGATGAGCCGACTTGAATTTTTGGCACTTCTTGAAATTTTGGCACTATATAGTCTTCTAATAGAAATGTTGGATTGTTTCAAATCATCTTCATTTCTCCAGCCAGTCAGGCAATGAACCCTCAAGTATCTCGATATTTTCCCAAATTTATTTATTTATTCGTGTCCAAAATAATTTGAGTGTTCTTGTTCAAGCCATATGAAGGGAAATTATCATGTACGATTTCCAGAGGGGGAATTTTAGTTTATCTATCTCAATAAAGTATACGGATCAGTTCGAAGAGCGTCTCAAGATTCAAGAGATTACAGATGATATCACCAGTAAATATGTCCCTCCTCATGTCAATGTATTTTATTGTTTATGGGGGATGACACTTACTTATCTTTTAGTACAAATAGCTGTTGTTTTTTCGATGACTTTTTACTATTGTCCAATCATTACATAAGATTTTTCCTCTGTTCAATACCTAATGGCTGAAGTTAAATTTGGTTTGCTAATCCAATCAATTCATCGATGGTCGACAAGTATGATAGTTCTAATGATGATCCTGAACGTATTCCGTGTTTATCTCACAGATGGATTCAAAAAACCCTGTGAATTAACTTGGGTCATAGGTGTAATTTTGGTTGTGTTGATCATATCTATCGGTGTAACTGGTTGTTATTTTCCCTGGGATCAAATTGGTTACTGGGCAATGAAAATTGTGACAGGTGTGCCTGAGGCTATTCCTATAATAGGGTCTACTTTGGTAGAATTATTATGCAGAACTGTTAGTGTGGGTCAATCTATCTTGACTCGTTTTTATACTTTACACACTTTCATATTACCTCTTCTTATTATTGTATTTATGCCAATGCACTTTGTCATGATCTGTAAGTAGGATATTCCAGATCCTTTATAGAGAGGAAAGATATATTGAAAATAACTATTCATACTTATTGTCCGAGTACGACAGTAATATATCACGCCAGAATATTCTTATTCAAAAATGGGAAATATCCATAGAAAATTATGGTTCCTCGGATTTCTCCTTTCGATTTTGCAGATTATTCATCCATACAAACAAAATAATTGGAGTAATTCTCAGACGGAGAGATGGATTATGGGAGTGTGTCTTGAACTATTGGATTAGTCCATGCAGATACTTTCTCCGATCTACCACATAAAGATTTTTTTTTATAAAATGGTCTCTGTCCAATTTCCTTTATCAGATAGGAGTTTAGCACTTGGTGGAAGCATTGGTCGTTTGTTCCGTTCCAAGGAATTCTTTTCTATGATCGAATTCTGAACTCAAGAAGGGCTCCGTGAGATCGGACAATGGGACATATTTTTCATTATACTCAATATTGGGACTATATGACTTTTTACTTCTCTTTTCATAGTGTGGAAAATGCAATCCATTTCCCTTGATCCATTTCGATGAACTATGGATGGTGAAAAGAAGGGATCAAGAAGGAGAGCCGCGATAAATAACAAGTCAAATACCCTTGTATGCAAAAAAACTTTTGAGGTCTATTCGTGGTGTAACATCAAATTACAAGCGACTAAGATGCGGTCCAAAAGGCATACGTTCATGATTCGAATTTGTTGAGGCTTACTTGGGTCTGAGCAATTTACTTGGACTAATTAAAATGACCAATATGGATTGATCATAGACATTATTAGCTCCTATTTTTCGAATTTGTCTCCCATCATGGGAAAAATAAGTGATATATACGTCCTCCAGTTATTTTTCAAGCCGGATGATAAAAATTGGAATTTCTGGTTCTTTTGGGGGATAGATCCATAAAGATCTACTTATCCCAATAACAAAGTGGAAACTGACCTAAATTGATCCTGTATAAGGAGCTTAAAATTAGCTAAAGGTATGCGGACATAAGTGATTTATGGAGAGCTTACTTAGCCCAAATGATCTTTCATTTATTTTTCCGTAGTTAATTTTAGTACTATTTGCATGCTACAATAGGTTTAGCAGTTCTAGAACCATTAAATGATTTGGTGAACCAGCAAATCCATTTGCAACTCCTTTGGAAATATTTCCCAGATTTATTTTTTCCATGTATTCCAAATACTTCATACAATACCTAACAAATTATTACGTGTCCTTTTAATGGCCTCAGTACCTGCAGGATCATTGACGGTGTGCTTTCTAGAGAATGTGAATTGATTTTAGAATCCATTTCGTCGTCCAGTATCTACAACAATATCCTTGATCAGTACTACAGTAGCCCTTTTCTTAGGTATTGGGTCAGCATTGCCTATTGATGAATCTTTAACTTTAGAACTTCTCCAATTTTATCCCACTGTTGCATATCACAATATTTCAATTTTTTATTCATATATCTAGGGATTAGTTGGTTTAAGAAAAATTTTATCTCCTTAGATATACCCATCTTGTCAGAGATTTCTTTCAAATATTCCATGAAAGATAGATATGCCAAGTATTTGAAATGAAATGATTCTCATGACTCTCCAAAAGGAACTTGGGGAATGGAAATGAAGAGATGAAATGAAACCAACCATTTTATTTACCCGAAACTAATTCCTAGGTGGATCAATTGCAAAAAGTTTTTTAGAACTTCCAATACCGTGTTCCCATATTAGAAGTGCCTCAAATTTCATTTAGATCCTTCTAGACTATTAATTAAGAGGTCAATATGTATGTATGATTGCTCTTCTGAGGGAGTTATAGGTTTTGGGGGGTAACTCTAATTAGTCAATAAAAATAAGTTTAAATGCAATTTTTTCTTTTGTTTCCCCCGTATCAGTCAATACGTGCAAAAGGGGGAAGGGAAACATATTAGACCCTTTTTTATTGTTCATTCCATCAATGTTCTGTTCCTCTCCATGAGGGAAGGGAATAAATAAGTCAGGATCAAATTTCGAGAAGCTTCGTAAAGTGCCTCCCTAAGAGTTAATTCCCCATTCGTCCATATTTCCAGTAAAAGGACTTCTCGTATATCATTTCTACTCCCATAGGAATGAATACTAAAATTTGCATCACGAACAGGCATAAAAACATCATCTATAGGAAAACTTTTGTCCTGATAATTATTTGGA